>JAMYIC010001176.1:13658-35215 GCA_024112705.1 Microcera coccophila
CCGATGCTGCAGCGCATGCAGGATTTCGGGAGTGAATACGAAGTAGAGTCGCAGATGGGAAGGAATCTCGATCGATTGGTCGGCGAAGAAGTAACAAGTATCGAATAACACGAAGTTTAACAGAGAAGAAAAAGGGCTTAGCGGTTCTTGGGAGACCCGAGAGAGTGAAAGGACCCAAGACGACGCAATGAAAAACGAACGAAGTGAGGGGCGGGTGAACGAGAGAAAAAAGGCAAAAAAAAGAGACACGTCGAAGTGAGAGGTGGTGAAGAATGAAAAGGAACGAGGGGATGGATGGTCTGAATGGACGGGGGAGTCTGACGATACAGGCCTAGCCGTTGCAGACGAGACCTGGTGCAGTGACCGTTAGCAGGCCTCCTGGGTACGGTACCTTGGGTAGCGGTAACCACAGGGGACACTAGAGGTACCTCACTTTAAGGTAAAAAGGTACCTAGCTCGCAGAACCTGGAAGGCACAGCAGTTCGGGTACTGGCATTCCAGGGCGACCCAGGTGCACGGGAGTTACAGAGTGGGCAAGCACGTCACCCCCGAAAATGAGTTACATGCGATCGTCAGGCACAGCCGGACAAGCGAAGGCCGCGGACCCAGAAAAAGGGGCAGCTAAGGCGGTAAAGGTTCCCTCGCAGGGCCCCGAACAGGATCGTTCCCCCTGACTAACCCCGCTGAAACCCGTTGGACGCTTAGACGCTACGACGCTCCAAGGCTCCTCAGACGAAAGCGGCAATTCGATTTACGGATGGATGAACCCGTCAACCGTCGCGATTAGGGTTCGATATGAAAATAGCCCAAAGAAAAGCCTCAGCGGGTTTCTCCCACACAGCCAGACAAATGAAATTAATTGACAGAGTCAACCAGAGAAATTCGAAACGCCCTTTCACGTCAGCGCCTTAGCGTCACTAGGAGCCGGATCCATCAGATCCGGGGTCGAGCCTATGAGAGTCGTCGCTTCGATCAAGGAAGATGAACATGCATCTCAACTCTAGCCCTGGTTCTTAACGCCAGCCGCATTAATGCTCGGAATGCCTCATTTTCCAGTCGCGATTCTCAATGCTGCAGCGTCGCCGGGGTGGGGGTTTGTCTCCTCCTCTCTTCGAACAAAGCTCTCGCAGTTCCCCGACGCAGGTCAGGCCAAAGCCAAGGCCAGGCCAGACGGGACCCGACGAGTAGAGGAGCTGGCTAACAGACTTGGGCACCAATGAGGACTGGAAAAAGACCAACATTTCGATTTCGGAGGGTTCAGGTTGGACGAAAGACACGGTCAACTGCCTCCAGGGAGACCGTAAACGGACGGATCTCACCACACAGTAGATCGTCGACGGATCGTCTCAATTCGCTCTGGTGCCGGAACAGGGCACCCACGGCCGGACAGCAATCTTTTGAATGATGGACAGGCATCGGAGAGCCCCTAGAAGGACTTTCGAATAAGTCTTCAGTGAGGTGATTTTGGCAGTCTGGCAGAGTGACAGTTTCGTTAATGCGAGGCGTGCAATGTGTAAACGTAGCGCCAGCTTACCCCTGCTGTTAGCGTGAAACAGTGGCTCTTTAGGCCCCTGCCTAGGGCGCCTGGAAGACCGCTAACAGCCACAGCCGTCGATCACCAGTCTTTGAGGGGATGTTCTTGAGGTGGCCCCACGATCTCACGATGGTTAACTCTGTGGTCACTCATGAGGGAACCGACCACGACGAGCGAGAGAGCACCATACACACATCCTCCTGCTGACTTCAATCATGCTCTACCCTGAAGCTCTCTTAATCAACCCTAAACCTTATCCAACACGAACTGCCCAGCTTGTCAGCCGAGTCACAGAGTAAATTATACATGGTACAGAGCCCTGTATCCGAGCTCGAGGTCGCCTGTCCTCTTGGCCTGCTGTCTGATTGACGCCTATCCTGTTGGACCGCGACGTGGCAAACACCCCTTGTTGAAGTTTGCACCCATTCACTCCCTCAAACTCGCACCGTTTGGGGGGGGGGAGCGGAATGGGGTAAAGGGAGAGCGGGGACTTCCATCCTGTGGGATGTTGGTACGCGATTCGGAAGCTGGTGTTTCGGTACAACGTTTCGGCACGTGAAGACATCTCAGTTGAATGATGGCACGCGATCCTGCCTGTATAACGCAAAACAGCCAATATCAATTGTCCAGTGTCATGCTTCTCACAGCTGATGCCATTGCAAGCCGATTGAGATGAAATTAGGCTTCGCGTCCTCATACTCACCAGCGGCGACCCACCGCCCGGTTTGTCTTATCTTATGGTGCACCACAGTCTAGGCGATCTCTTCGGCTTCGCTTTGCCGAGGCATGATTAAGTTAAATAAGGTAAACAAACAAGTCTCGACTGGAAGCATCTCAGTGTAATCATGAGCGAAGGATCAAGGTGTTTCCCCTCTCCGTGGTCCGCCCTGACATATCGTTGGAGAATGCAAGGCCAAGTCCCTCCTGGCAGTTTGTCATTCCTCTCGGGAGGGACGGCATGAGGCAGTACCCAAGGTCTAAACGTCATCCCTTGGGTCATCTGAGGTCGAGAAGCGCGGGATGAAAAGCAAATAATGGCCAATGTGCAAGAAGATACTGGGTCCCTGGAGCGATCGCTGTATGGGGCTACAACCATCATGTCAGATCATCCCGAGGAGAGCAGACTGAACAAGATGAGGGATCCAGTTCCCGGAACACCAGATAATCATTTCATACGCTGAGCTGTGGTTCAGCAGATGTCTTCGGAACTCTTCCACGATGGATTGACGGCGTTGGAGGTCTCATCTACGAAGCTAACGTTTTAGCGGGGCCGTTCCGCTGGGAATAGAGCTCGGGGTTAATTATCAAAGCGATGTTGTTAGTCTAGGCCCTCCAGGGCGTACTAGAGCCGTACTTCGAGGTCAGTTCAAGGCAAAGATCGACTGTCATCAGCTACTGGACTGGACTGACAGCGGAGGAACGCTGAAAGGGTCCGAGATCCGGGGAACCGGAGAGAGACTAATGAAGACGATCGTTCAACCACATACGCGGGCAATAGAAGAGGGCCTCAATCAAAGGGGGGGCTCACCTCTGCCGGGAGAGGGGACGGGAGAGGACAGGAGGGAAGGGAAAGAGAAAGAGAATGAATGGTCTGCAGAGAAGGCAGAACGGGAGCTGAAAAACTGCCAAGTAAGGCGCAGGATGACGGGCACAGCCAATGGTCAATGGGAATGGCATACAGCGATGGGTAATCGGTAAATGGTAGGTTGAGAGGTAGCATTTCGTGAGCACAGGCATCTCAGGTGGTTCTAGGCCCTGACGGTGTGCGTCGCGGGCGCTCGGCATTACATCATGCGACCGCACTCTTACCCGTCATTTTGGGAGGGTCCCTCTTTTTTCAATGTGTGTTTTTTTCTCCCCCCAGCTGCCACGCAACTGGTGGTGACTGCAAGTGGTCTGGCCGGACACTTTTGCCCACTCAGACCCTTCTGCCTGAGGTACTGGCGCTGGCGTTGGTCCTGGTCAAACCAAAGAATCCTCCATCAGCTCAACCGCTCCTTCCAATTCTGTCGCCGTTCATTCTAGGCTGCCTTCAGCCCTATCCTCGCCTCATCCTCACCTAATCATCACCTAATCCTCGTCCTCACCCTCACTCGGCTTTGGCCTGGCCCTCCCAGTGTCCTCTCGCTATCCTTCCACTCTCTATCCTTGCCTCTTGTCTTGGTCACGGCTGCCCTACGACGTCTTCTTTCTTCGTCACCATTGGCATCCATGTGCCGCTACTGAAAATCCTCATACTTCGCATCGCTGAGTGGGTAATGCGCCGCGACTTAGAAATAAACCTACGCCCATCATGGCCAACCTTGTAGACGAAGACAACTGGCTTGCCTATCTCGACGAGACCGTCCGTACCGCCTCCGATCTCGAACAACGCGTCAATGCCGTCGAACTCTACAAGCGCGCCGTTGGTGACGAGCCTGGTAGCTTGCGCATCTGGCTCGCGTACTGCGATTACTTCTGGTCCCTCTGGTCCGACTCTCAGTCGCATACTTCTGGATGGTCCGAGGAGGAGCGGATGATGGGTTGCGAGCTGTTTTCCTTTGGCGCTGCTTTGGATTTGTGGCAGCAGGGTTACGAGGCCATCAAGTATCGCCTGAGCGATAGCCACCAGCTGTTCGACCGCTGGATCTCCCTGGAAATGGAGCTTCTTTCAAAGACCAGGACCCCAGAGGGTGTGAAGCGCATCACTCACCTTTACCGCAATCGCCTACAGACGCCTCACGTTACCTGGGATGAAACTTCACAGCAGTATTCCAGCTTCTTGTCCGAGTATAACCGTGCTGCTTGGGAGGAGTCGATGAAGGATATCACCGAACGCGCCCAGGAGGTCAAGCGGCTCATTTCCCAACGTGATCCCTTCGAGCTCAAGTTGAAGAAGGCTACCAACGACGGCGACTCCGAGACCCAGAAGGCCGTGCTGATTGAATACCTCGACTGGGAAATGATCCAGAGCAAGCGCAGTAACGACAAACCTGAGATCGGTATTGAGTTGTGCCAGGGCCTCTTTGCTCGAGCCCTGACCGGATTGCTGGCTACGGACGAGACAACGTGGCACGAGTACGTCGTTTTCCTCTCATCCTCACATTCCGAACTGCAGAACCCAGAGAACCAGCTCGATATCCTCCGTAGAGCCGTTCGGCATTGCCCATGGTCAGGGCTTCTGTGGAGTCGGTACATTCTCTGTGCGGAGGAAGCTCGCCTGCCCTTCGCCGAGGTTGAGTCTATCAAGCACGCAGCCACTGCAGAGGACCAGCTGCTGAAGAACGGCATGGAGGGCATGATCGAGATGTACGTGGCTTGGTGCGGCTTCCTCAAGCGGACCGCTATGGACGCGACCGCGGCTGATGAAGCTGTCGACGTTGCCGATGTTGGCCTGGGCGCGGCGTTGGAAGATGTATCTGTGGTTGGTCAGAGGCTATACGGAAAAGATTTTCAGGGAGACCCCAAGTTCCGTCTTGAGCGCATCTACATACAGTACCTCACAGAAAAGAAAGGTGCCGTTGATGAGGCCAGAGCCCAGTGGAACAAGCTAGCTGCTCTCCAGATCCATGCCGACAACCACGACTTTTGGTTTAGATACTATATGTGGGAGATGCTGATCTTTTCCTCGTCTGGGGTATCAGATAACCGAAGCCCAACCCCATCATCTGGGGGAACGAGCTTTCGTGTTCCTACCTTGGCAACAGGAGTCTTGACACGCGCAGTGACTCGAAGAACCATCGACTGGCCGGAGAAGGTGTTGGATGTTTACTCGCAGCATTGCAACGACTACGAGCCTCCGGCTTCTGTGAGGAGAGCACACGATAGGGTCCACAAGACTCAAAAAGAAGTCAAGAAACGTCGTGAACGGGAAAATGAGGAGAAGGCTGCCGCCTACGCCTCCTATTACGCTGCTCAGGACACCGAGGAGGTAA
This sequence comes from Microcera coccophila, assembly GCA_024112705.1. NCBI lineage: Eukaryota > Fungi > Ascomycota > Sordariomycetes > Hypocreales > Nectriaceae > Microcera > Microcera coccophila. The sequence continues at coordinate 19,107 of JAMYIC010001176.1, forward strand.
CGCAGGAACTCAAATCCCCCGGCGGCTCGAAGCGAAAACGGGAAATAGCTGCGGAGGCTGAAGGCGGGAACGAAACTGCCAGCAAACGTCATAAGAGCGATGTCAATGGTACCGAGTCCCAACAGGCTCCTACAGCGGATCCTCCCAAGCGAGACCGCGAAAATTCGACGATACTCGTCACAAATCTTCCTGGCGACGTAACACAGACCAAACTTCGACAATATTTCAAAGAGTACGGCCACATCAACCACATTACGGCCATGGTGCGGGAGGGAAACAATGCGTCAACAACTGCCTTGATCGAATTCAGGTCACCTGAGGAGGCGCAGTCCGCTTTGCTGAGGGATGGGAAGTATTTCGGCCAGTCCCAACTCACTGTCCAGTCAGGATATGACCTGACGGTGTACATTGCCAATTATCCTCCCGTCGCGGATGAGAAGTATATCCGCGACCTGTTCAAGAACTGCGGAGAAATTCTCAGTGTTCGATGGCCCAGCCTCAAGGTCAACACTCACCGCCGGTTCTGTTACGTTTCATTTCGAGATCGTGAGGCCTCATCAAAGGCTGTACAGATGGAAGGCACTGTTCTTGATAAGCGATATCAGTTACTGGCCAAGTACTCGGACCCCGCCCACAAGAAGGCTCGAGAAGGGGCCGTCTCAGAAGGACGGGAAGTCCATATCACGAATCTCGATGCCGGTGTTTCTCAGGATGAGGTGAGAGAGGTGTTCTCAAAATATGGAAAGGTCACTAGGGTCAATCTTCCACAGACTCTGGCGGGTAGAAATCGAGGTATTGCTTATCTCGACTTTGCAACCAAGGAAGAGGCAGAGAAGGCCGTGGCAGAGATGAACAACATCAGATTCCGAAACCAGATCGTCAGGGTCGCCCTCTCTAAGGAGTCCAAGGTCAAACCCTCTGCTAAGGTTGTCAACGCAAACCGCGGTTCTGCTTCCCCAGCCCCACGTGATGCGGAAGGGGATGAAACGATGCGAGAAAACACAAGCGAACAGCTGGACAAGCCCACGGCGGCGGATATTTCCGCTCGCACCATCGCTCTGATGGGCCTTCCGGATACTGTTAATGACGCTCGAGTCAGAGCACTCATTGAACCCATTGGAGCTATTGTTCAGCTTATTTTACTACCAGCTCATGGAGGTGCCAAGGTCGAGTTCGTAGACGCAGCTACGGCCGGGAAGGCTTCACTTCAGCTCAATAGTATGGAATTTGAGGGACACAAGCTGCGTACCGGCTCTGTCGATGAATTGCGGCATGCCAAAGCAGAACGAAAGGAAGATCGCATCATCTACGGATCTAAAGATACGAAATCCAGGTTCAAGGACCAGAAGACTCAAGATACCACGACCAGAAATCTCATGCCACCAACTGGAACCATTCGACGTCCAACATTGGGCAAGTCAGGCCCAAAGCGAGCTCTCGGCTTTACGCCGCGAAAGACAACCGCTCCAGCGGAGAACGGTGCAGAAGCCAACGGTACAGGACCAAAGAAGAGCAATGCAGATTTCAAGGCCATGTTCCTTGCGAGCGCCAAGGACGGGAAGAAGGGCGAGGGGAATAAGGATAAGGATGCAGAGGGTTGATTTGAAGGGATTCTTGTAGAATAGTTGCTTATCACGAAGCTATGATATCCAGAAGGGCTTGTAGCGTTACCATGCTACAAATCTCGGATCGATGGGAAAGTGTGTATTATGTACTAATTAGTTTCGGTCCAGCCTTGTTGAACAGCAGGCAATGAAAGGTGGTCTAAAAAGAGCTTCATGGCTTTAATGGATGGTTGGGTTCAAGACAAAGATGATCTTATGGAGCAGAGAGGATGAGAGATGCTCATAGTAATGCCAGGCAATTTAGTGTCGATAACCTGCGACACTGATTGATTGCTAACCTTTGAGAATAGGGCTGATTGACCTGCCATACCTTAAATCATGGTCTCAGATGAAGGACATGAAACTTGGGCTATTGATTCATTGAAAATGGCGTGTAGCTACTCGAGCATGGCCAACAGATCTCCCAACTCCATGCCTCCGCGTCTATCAAGCTTAAGAAAGTCAGTAGTCCCTCCGTCTACACTTTCTTCCCGTGCCAGATTTCATGACCTTCCCCACGATTCTCCCATCCTTGAGGCAATCAACTGAAAGTTCTAACTGATCATTCATGATGTCAACTCTTTGCCACAGTTCCCACGGAAGGTCGATCCTGACCGAAATCCTGTGAAAAAAGTCTCTGCCATACATCCAACCATTTTTCTTGTTGCGCGGTGGGTAATTTGCCAGGCTGCCTAAAGGATCTGGTGAGTAGTTCGCGGAGGCGAGTGCGTAGGACTTTGATAACGAGCATGGTCTTCCAGTCTGGCACAACGAAACGGCCGCGATTTCCGTCGAGCACGATGACGCCAGAGTAAAGCTGGAAAGTATGAGCATAGAGAAGTAGGCGAATAGAAAAGATAAGACTTACGTCGCAGCGAACGTCGCCGCAGAGGAGTGCAATAGCGAAAGGGTCTGTTGCAGTGGCTTCGTGGGCGTGATAAACCCTGGGACATTGTTAGCAAGAGGTGATCGGAAGTAACAAGGGCACACGCACGTTTTAGATTGCATGATGTGGTAGTATGACAGCCACTTGATATCGAGACGGCCGCGGTTGACCGACGAGGGGTGAAGGCTAATGTTTTGATTGGTTCCAATATTACGTAGAGCCTTGGTCCCCGGCGTATCTTTCACTAGCAACTTGGGGTAGAAGCTCCATGCTATAACTGAAGAGGAAACCAAATCGTTTTGGCTATTTATGTCGACTCTTCGGGGCATCTCGATGAACTGCTGCTGACGCCTTCCACGGCCACCAGAGAAGCGGGCCCGGGAGAGGGCGCGACGTTCCTCTTCGGTGAGAGAGAGGAAACCAGAGTCCGCGAGAGAGGTGAGGAGCTGGCCTTTAAGATCTTCGATATTGGAGAGAGTCTGCTGGCTGAGGAAGTTTTTGCGACAGAACTGGAATTCCTTACCGCTGCCGCTGTTGGATTGGCAGACTCGCTTCCAAGCGAGATATGCATTGTAGATGGTGAGGAGATCCGAGTCACCTCTCCGGAAGAGCATGCGAGCGTTGTCGGCTTGTGCGCGTTGGCCGAATGGGGCGGAGAAAGGGGACTTTGAGGACAGGATAGCGGCGACGGTAATGGCCATATCGAGGCATCTGAACACGGTACCAAGTAGAACCAGCTTGCCCAAAAAGACATCTAGGGGTAGTCTGGCAAGCTGGTGCCCTAAAGGTGTAAGCTCCTCAGCCTGCGTTAACGCGCGAACGTCTACTAGAGCGTCGATGGCACGACGGATGTTCTTTTGGGAGGGAGGGTCAAGAGCGCTGCCCAACGTCTCTTCAATTCTCCCGATCTTGCAGATTTTTACGCGAATAGCAAGATCCTGAAGAGACAAACGAAGCATTTCTGGAGTTTGTTGATCGCTCATCAAGGTGTCATGCCGGTATTTCGTAAACATATGGAAGCAGAGGCCCTCCTGGACTCGGCCAGCTCGGCCTCTTCTTTGCTTAGCGTTTGCTCGCGAGATAAACGTATCAATCAAACGAGAGAGCTGTCTTCTCTCGTCAAACCGCATCTCACGATGCTTTCCCGTATCGATGACACAAGTCACATCAGGGATGGTGATGCCAGTCTCAGCAATATTAGTCGCAAGGACAATCTTCCGTATTCCAGGAGGCGGAACGAGGAACGCCGCCTCTTGGTCTTCGCTTGCGATGGATGAATGAAGTGGGTATACAAACCACTCCTTGGAGAATCGAGGGTCTCCCAGCAGCAGATCGTTCAGAGTACGAATCTCTACAATCCCCGGTAAGAACACTAGAATGGCCTTGCTGTATGCTTGGAGATTATCATCGATAGCAATACGAGCTATCAACTGCACGATCAGATCGAATTCGATGCGATATTCGTCTATGTGGGTGAGAGAGGCTCGTGTCCTGGGCGAATATCCTGCTAGGCTCTTCGATATTTCGCTTTTAGGACCTTCCAATTCACTCTCAGCCAAGTCATCGTCGATATCGATCATCTTCTCGGTGTGAGTATTGTCGGGACTATATCCAGTAACCTCGAGGGCGTCTTCGAGATAGCGGACTTGCACCGGGAACGTCCGCCCAGGAACATTCAGAACCGGTGCCCCTCCTAAGTATGCGGAAAAGCGCTCAGCGTCGACCGTAGCAGACATGAGGACGACTCTCAGATCTGGCCGACGCTTCATTAAACCCTTCAACACGATCAAGAGAAAATCACTGTCGATTGATCGTTCGTGAACCTCGTCGAGCACCAGATGGGTGATATCGGAAAGATCATTGGACCCTTCGAGCATGCGCATGACTATACCAGTAGTTGCGTAAACGAGTCGAGTTTCACGAGAGGTTTTTGCCTCCAGTCGGATGGAGAATCCAACAAGCGACCTGCTGGTCCCTAAGTCGTTCTTGTTCTCGCCCAGCTCCTCACTCACTCGGCGGGCCAGGGAGATTGCAGAGATACGACGCGGTTCAGTGCAGTATACCTTGCAGGGTTTTCCTTGGGAGAGCTGATGCTCCATTAAGAAGGATGGAACTTGAGTACTCTTTCCACTACAACGCGATGAGCTTCGTCTCTGAATAAGAAAATATTGACATACCATCCGGTCTCGCCACAGACGATGACTACTTGGTGCTCGTCGATAGTATTCAAAACTTGTTGCCGGAAGTGCCACATCGGGAGCTGCATTCGTGATTGCTATGCAGTGTTAGCACACGAACCATGAGAAACCTTTGAGTTTTGCTCACCAGCATAATTTGATATCTGGGCGAGCTGCATTTGTCTGCCCATATCCTCTGATAATGCTCAGCGGTGCCTGCGTGCTGCCTGGACCGGTCTTGGCTGGCATCATCACCAGAGTCTTGCAGGTTTCTACCAGTAGCTCGACCTCTGAAAGCTCCCTGGAGGATAACACCGTCCTCCAGCTCCTGGTCATGCCTTTCGCGCACAAGAGCCCTCAGGTCTCTGACGACAGATCGATCTCGAGCATCCAGCTGCTCTTTTCTACCTTCAGCCAGTTTGGCCCACAAGTCTCGCCACACAGGTGGGAGTTTAAGGACGGCCTTCTCTTCCTTCGCGTTGCCACTAAAAGTATAGTAAAGCGCGGCCGTAGCAGCATAGGCTTCGGATTGTTGACGGTCTGGCGTAGCAATCCCGATCATGGTGTAGGTGAAATGTAAAGGGTCTGTGATGATTTCAATGTCGGACGATGGAGCTGGCTGGGGCTGCTCCTGAGACTTGGTCCAGAAGATATCCACCGAATGACGGTTGGCGAAGCTGGCTTCGGATACAATAATGAAAGAGACTCTTGCAGAGGCGTCCCTGATGTCACGGGTTAAATTCAACGGCTTTCAACCCAGAAATAAAGATCTTACCTTGACCGACAGGCCTCTTCCAAGGCTCTTCTAGGATTGAAGCCAGTCCATTTACCAAAGTCCCGAATTATGGTCTTGGTACCGTCAGGTGAGTTGATGACAGTTTGAGTCTCTCCTGTTGCAGCATCAACCTCATTCTGCGGTAAAGACGCGAAGAGACCGCCAATATCATCATCGTCGTTCTCACCCTCAGCCAATATCTCGGCAGCAATGCGCTCCGCCTCGTCATTGATCTCATCGTCCGATGGCTTTTCGACAGCATTTTCTTCCGGTGCCAAAAGCTCCTCATTGCGACTCTGGGGCTCTTGCTTGGCGACTGCGAGTTGTTTCTCCAAAACAATCCTCTGGGTTTTCCATTGCTGCTCAGCGACAAACTCATCAAACAAGACGTCACTCTGGATCATCCTGATCTTTGCTTCGAGCTTCGCCACCGCCAGCTCGTGACCCGTTTCGTCCTCTCCTGACTGGCTGGGTTTGATTTGCCCTCGCTCGAGTTCAAGGAGTTTTGCTTTCGTCGTTAGATACTGAGGAACTAAGTCGTCGGGTTCAATATCGCTGTCACAAGTCACGACCAACTTTTTAGCCGGCGAGGGACCCTTGTTTGGTCGACCGTTGGCATTTCCGCCCTTGCTCTTGCGACCGTTATGAGATTCAAAGTGTCGTGGAGTGCTTGAACGGGTGGATACTGGACTCTCGTGGGGTGTGTCTGTGGGAGGATCAGAATCAAGAGCATGAACTACACACGAATATGCAAACCTGTGGTGCTTTTAGGGGGGGGCCGGGACCTCGGGTCATAAGGGGGAAGTTCTTTAACTGAACATTCCCGGCCAAGCCAATCCAAAGCTTCATCCAAACCCCATATCGAATCTTTTGGGTTCACTGATACGTTGGGAGCTATATCTAGTATATACTTGATGACAGCGTGAATTCGCTCTTCGGGAAACTCGGCGTCGAAAAGGGTTCTTTGCAAGGTCCATAACCGGACGATCATCTCTTCCTCCGCTGGCAACTTGCCTGCACCAGCGTTGTCGGAGGAGAGGCTCGAAGCAGCAAAGCGACTCTCGGCGTGTATCAAATCTAGGATGTAGTCCATGAGGTCTTGTGGCAGCCACTTGAAGCTATTTATTGGATCGGCTTGACCTCGTAGCAAGCGACGGTCTGTTTCGAGTCGCGAGCGCTGCCGCTGGGCATCTCGCTTAGTCTTCTGGCCATACCTCTCGACAAGAAGCTGCAGATCAGACTCTTCCAGCTGCTTCTCAAACTCGGCAGCAGTCAGAGCTGGGTCTTTCGAAGCGGCATTGACGTCGGCATCGTCAACTGCAGAAGTTGATGGAGGGGCACTGGAGGATGGAGGGGCATTTTCGCTCTTGAGAGGGTCCGAAGCCTTCGTATCCGGCTCAGCAGCTTCGGGTCTGGATTTCGAGGCGATCGAAGTGGTTGCAAAACCGCGTGCTGGGTTAGCAGCGGGCTTCTTCTTCTTCTTTCCGCCGGCCATGGCCCGCAAAGAATTGGGTAGAAGGCGGGTATCAAAAAGGGTGTTGTCGGTTTCTCGTATGTATTCCGGGCAGCAGTGGGTATCAGGCTGAGAGACCTGACTGATGTGGAGGACTGTGACGCAAATGTGGGCAAGTTTTCCTTGCGCTAAGCAAGTGAGAAAATCAACTGAGTCAGACCGAGCAAGCAAAGGACCAAATGATTGTCGGATTTATCTTCCTTTTGGAGAAGGTCGAGGGCTAGATCTGTGCCTGGTCGGTTGCCCTATGATTCTCTCTTGGAAGCTGGTAGCGAAGCATTTCTGTTTCTGAGACGAGAGCCCCTGCTGTTGTTCCGATGGGGAAAAACGGAACCGTAAAGAGAGATACTGGCAGCCAAGGACAAAGAAAACGAAATGGTAGGGTTCCTGTTCAAGCGATGTTTCTGCACCGTTAGAGATTTGGTGGGGGTTGAGTGCAGTATTTCGGAAGATCTAACTCAAGGGTGCACGAAATGGGAGAGAAAATGAGCCTGCTGTCGGCGACCGTATGGAGAAGTCGCACCATGCGAAAACGTCCAGGAGTTCTTGTTGTGAACCGGGACCTTGATAGAAACGGAAATGAAGAGTGTCTTTCACTGTAGGGTGGCTGCTGCGCCAGACTTACTTCCAACTCACTGAGGTCGTACGTGATTGTGTCTAGTGGGATGCCCTGATGTGGTAGGCGGTGAAGCTGGGTGTGGGTATTTTCTGACACCACCTACCTACTGTCTGCGGTGCAGCAACCGCCATAACGTGGGGTTAATCCACCATCTCTGCTGTAGCTTTTGTATCACCATAAAACATTTTGGTGCCCAAAAATCACCACTGAGCTCAACCACTCAGCGGAGTCGACGAGAAATACGCCAACGGCCCGGATTTTTGTGAGCTCTGGTAGCCCCAGATGATTTCTTCACAACATCTCGAGTACGAACCTCAAAATGTCTGAAGTCGAGGTCAATGGCGCGGGCACCCAGGCCGAGCTTGACTTTGCCGCCATCAAGAAGGCTCTGGCTTCGTCTTCGACTGCCGTACGGATTGGCCAGCTTCGCGTGATCGAAGACAGAGTAAACCAGGATTGTGCGCAAAACCCAATTTCATTCTCTTAGCTAGTCAACGGCCAACTAACAGATCTCACTTCAGCCCTCGACAAAGCGCATGTTCTGCGCCTCCTCCAGCTCCTGTTCGGAACATACGCCTTCTATAACGATCGTCAATCTCGCCTGGCTGTTCAGAAATGCCTCGCTTCCATACTGTCTTCCGACATTGATGCTAAAACCCTCACGCCGTTCGTTACAGCGCTGCGCCAGGAGAGCCAGAAGCATGGTATTGCTGCGTCGAACGCTTTTGTGTTGGTGGAGTGGTGTGGTATCGTTATGCAAAATCTAGCGGGGAGTACTATGTGGGATCAATTTGCCAAGGATATCCTGTTGACCGATGCCGATGCGCTTGAGAGATGCACCCAACCTCCCTCGAAGAAAACCGTCGTTCATTCCGCTCTCGTCGTTACTAGGCGTGGACTGCGGAAGCTGTTTCTGAACACAGTCTCGGCCGAAAAGCGTCTGATTGAGGCTGTGACTGTCCTTACAGCCAAGTCCACTCATCCTACGTCCAGGAATGCTATCCTCCTTGGCGTGCTCGCGGGGGTATCTGCACGCAAGGAGCATATTAAGCCTGTTCTCGAAACTCTTAAGCCAAAGTACTTTGAATTCTTTACTAGAGAAATCGTCGGCTCGAAAACGGCCATCACGGAGCACATAGTCCCAGGACTTGGAGACTTCTTCTCAAACTTCACCACTCTCGAGGAAGTATCTAACGATCTTATACCCCCTATCGAGAAAGGTCTGCTGAGGGCTCCTGAGGTTATTCTGAGTGGCGTTCTGACCCCTTTAATCAACTCTTTGCCTGACAGTCTCGACCTGTCAAAGGTTCTCGACGGGAAGCTGCTTAAGCCGATTTTGTCTAATGTTAAATCGACGAACGCTGCCATTCGTACCGGTGCTATCACGGCGTTTCGCGCCATCATGATCAAGTGCGGCGATGTTGAAGCTTTGGATCATGTTGTTGACGAGCTCGCCTCTCTATTGAAGTCCGGGAAACTTGCCTCCCCCGACCAGCGAGTTCTTCATGCGCAGATGATCGAGGCCGTCCCTCTTTCACAGCCAAGCGCTGAAAAGGCATCCATTGCGCTTGCTACCGTTGCTGGCAAGGAGGGCAATGAAGGAGCCTTGGTAGCCGAGACTTCTGCCCTGGCAAGAACCACTGCTTTCTCATTAGAGAATGGTAGCGAGATGTCTAAAACCGTTTTGGACGCTATCACCAAGGGTCTAACTGACAAGAAGGCCCCTTCACGCAAGGCCTGGTTGCAGCGTACAGGCTCCATTTTACAGGCTTTTGATCGAGCTGAATCAATATCCGCAGGCCAGACTGCTTTTGCTGAAGCTGTGATCCCAAAACTTCTCGATGCTTTCGCAGAAGTCATCGCCAATGCGGCCACAGCGGCTCAGAGCGGCCTTATTGTTGGTGCCTACATTCTGACTGCTATCTCACCCCTCATTCAGCGACAATTCTCCGGTTCCGCGATTGAAAAGGCCTTCTCGAAAGCAGCAATTTCAAAGCACTCCTTGTCGCTGGATCCCAAGCCTTCGTACTTGCTGAACAATCGTATATACTCCAAGGTAACAGCAGAGGAGGATTTGAGGTGGTTTAGCCGGGCACTGACCTCCGTCTCTGAAAACCTTGACCGGAAAACGGACAGGCAAGTAGTCAATGCTTGGTCGGAAGCAGTCATTTATTTGATTACCGCTCAAGGAATCCCTCCTACGATTCAACAGGAGCAATCGAAAGCCCTCTCTGAGTTGTATGTCCGCGACCCCAATCTAATATCGGAATTTGTCATTAGCGGCTTGTGGAATTATCTAGAATTAGCCGAAAAGAACGAGAAGGACCGCAGGGCTGATATTTCAAACCTGGTTCTGGTATTGAAGTCTATTTGCCTCGAGCCGAAGGAAGCTGAAGCATACAGTCAAGCTATTGAGGCTGAAACCTTGGAGAAACAAGCATGCTCGATTTTGGTGCTCGCTCGACCAGAGCTGATTCCAAAGGCAAGCTGGATCGAGTTGTGCCTTCGGATGGGAGTCGATCCAGGTAGTCTAGCTCAAAAGTACGAAAAAGATCTTCTCAATGAAATTGGGAGCAGAGCCTCCAAAGACCAGAAGGTAAGTTGTGTCTTTAGCTTCTGAGAACGTGGCTTCTCTAACCATCGTGTCTATAGTCCGACGCAGTCAAGCGAGCCGCGTGTACTGCTGCCGCCGACTTGGCATTCGTAGCCCCTGACACCATCGTACCGAAGTTGATGGAGCTTATCGGTCATGATCTTGACGCTGAACAGCTCCGCGATGTCGGTCCTATGGAGGCAGCCATTTATAGAACACCAGAAGGTACCTGTTTCGTCGATGTACTAGCTAAGAAGGCTCAACAACCTATCGACAAGAATAGGAAAGACTACGATATCCTCAAGTGGGAAGAGGAACTGAGAAGTCAGATCGATAAGAAGAAGGGACAACAGAAAAAGTTGACGGCTGACGAATCGGCAAAGGTAAATGCTCAGCTGAAGAAGGAGTCCCAGATTAGACAATCCATTCGCGAAATCGAGCCCCGCCTCATGCGAGGCATCGGTATCATCAGGAGTCTAGCAACTGGCCCCCCTATAGATGCTACTTTATGGCTAGGCCCTGCCGTTTCGCTGTTGGTAAAGGTCATGGATGCTGGCGCAAACTTGATCACGGGCGATGCTGCACCATCCGCCTACATTGTCTGTGCCGACAAGGTGGCACCTCGACTGGGAGCGATGAGGCCGTTCATAGGTGTAGCAGCACTGCGACTCCAAGGCGTGTCTTTACCTGATAACTATAGTCAAGAGCCTCTCGAAGATCTCATCACAAGAGTCCTATATCGTCTGCGATTTGCAGGCGAGCAGCGACCGTTTGACTCTGTTTCATTAATCTATGCCCTACCGCTGATATTCGACGTTCTTCGGAAAGGCGGTTTGGGAGAGTCTCCTGACGATGCGGATGCGCAAGTCGTCTTGGCACTGGAGTTCCTGTCTTTTCACTCCGACGTTTGTGCTGAAGAAGCTGTTCCTCGAGCCGAGCTTCTCTCGATTCTGATTAGCTCCATGCAGAAGTACGCCCAGCATTACAAAATTGTCAAAGACTGCTTCGCCGACACATGTCGCTGCATAGCTCCCAATATGAATCAGGAGGAAATGGTTGTCTTGGCCAAGGGCGCTCTGGTACCGCAAGCTCGCGTGCGATCTTCAGTCTTGCAATCTATTAGCGCCGAAGTCGACATGAGTGAGCTCGGTCATTCTGATGAGATCTGGTTGGCATGTCACGATGACGAGGAGGAGAATCAGGAACTGGGCCGTGAGATTTGGGAGGAAAGCAGATTCGAAGTTGGCTCCGAGATACCTTTGAATATGCTTCCTTTTCTTCATAGCAAAGACGATCAACTTCGACGTGCGGCCGCTCGTTCGTTGTCCGAAGCTGCAACGATTCACGAAGATTCGTTGGATAGCGTGTTGAACCAACTTAACGAGAGCTACACGGAACTTGCTAAGCCTCGAGTTCAACTCTTGGACGAATTTGGAATGCCCAAGAAGATGGACCTCTCTGACCCCTGGGAAGCCAGACATGGCATTGCCACGGCTTTCAAGGAGCTGGCGCCGATCGTTAAGAAAAGCCAGTTGGATCCCTTCTTCGGATTTCTCATCAAGGGTGGGCCTTTGGGAGATAAGAATGGAGCGGTTCGAAGCGAAATGCTTGATGCCTCTATTCGTGCCATTGAAGTTCACGGAAAGGAGATCCTCGATGATCTTATGAAGAAATTCGAACACACTTTGGAACAGCCAGACAAGGGTAGTGAAGCTGCTGATCGTGTTAACGAGGCTGTTATCATTATGTATGGAGCTTTGGCCCAACATCTCAACCCTGGAGATCCCAAGATTCCTGTGGTCATCGACAGACTCGTGGCGACATTAAACACGCCTTCAGAAACTGTTCAGTATGCTATTGCTGAGTGCCTTCCCCCACTCATCCGAGCTTGTCCTGATCAAGCTTCTAAATATTTCGGGCAAGTCATGGAAACACTGGTTTCCTCCAAGAATTATGCCATACAGCGAGGCTCTGCGTACGGTCTTGCCGGTCTAGTAATGGGCCGAGGAATCTCAGCTCTTCGAGAATATCGGATTCTTTTGACTCTGAAGGGAGCAGTTGAGAACAAGAAGGAGGCCCATCAGCGCGAGGCAGCATTACTGGCTTACGAGCTTCTGTCAACTATTCTCGGTCCACTTTTCGAGCCCTATGTCATTCAAATTGTCCCCCAGCTATTGACGGGCTTTGGTGATACCAGTGGCGACGTCCGGGATGCTTGTCTTGCCGCCGCAAAGGCTTGCTTCAGGAAATTGAGCTCCTATGGTGTAAAAAAGATCATGCCAACCCTCCTCAACGGACTCGATGATCAGCAGTGGCGTAGCAAGAAGGGTGCATGCGATCTCCTCGGTGCCATGGCCTATCTTGATCCACAGCAGTTGGCCAGCAGTCTGCCCGATATAATCCCTCCTCTCACTGGCGTGTTGAATGACAGCCACAAAGAAGTACGGGCTGCGGCGAACAGAAACTTGAAACGGTTCGGCGAGGTCATCACCAATCCCGAAATCAAGGGCCTGGTGGACATTGTTCTCAAGGCTCTTAGTGACCCTACGAAGTATACTGATGAGGCCTTGGATTCTCTCATTAAAGTACAATTTGTGCATTACCTCGATGCGCCGTCTTTAGCCCTGATCACTCGCATCCTTCAGCGTGGCCTGGGTGATCGCTCGAATACCAAGCGCAAGGCTGCCCAAGTTATCGGCAGTTTGGCTCACCTTACCGAGAAGAAGGACATCATAATGCACCTCCCTATTCTTGTAGCGGGTCTCAAGGTAGCCGCGGTTGATCCTGTTCCTACCACGCGGGCAACAGCTTCCAGAGCTTTGGGTTCGTTGGTTGAGAAGCTTGGTGAAGACGCACTACCCGATCTGATCCCTGGCCTCATGCAAACTCTCAAGTCAGACACCGGTGCTGGAGATCGTCTCGGTTCAGCCCAGGCACTTAGCGAGGTCCTCGCTGGTCTGGGCACTACCAGGTTGGAGGAGACTCTGCCCACTATCTTGCAAAATGTCGACTCTGCCAAACCTGCCGTCCGTGAGGGTTTTATGTCGCTGTTCATTTTCCTTCCTGTTTGCTTCGGAAACAGCTTTGCAAACTATCTCGGCCGTATTGTCCCCCCTATTCTTGCGGGGTTGGCCGATGATGTGGAGTCGATCCGCGAGACAGCTCTTCGTGCGGGACGCCTCCTGGTGAAGAACTTTGCCGTCCGTGCAGTTGACCTTCTCCTTCCGGAGCTCGAGCGCGGACTTGCCGATGATAGCTATAGGATCCGTCTTAGCTCAGTCGAGCTTGTGGGTGATCTACTCTTCAACCTCACTGGCATTAAAGCCAATGCCGAGCCTGGAGATGAAGATGACGAGAACGCGAAGGAAGCCAGCGCTTCTCTCAAGGAGGTTCTTGGCGAAGAAAAGCGTAACAAGATTCTCTCTGCCCTTTACGTTTGTCGCTGCGATACAGCCAACGCAGTTCGCTCTGCTGCTATTACTGTCTGGAAGATTCTCGTTCACAGTCCTAGAACCCTCAAGGAGCTAGTCCCAACTCTTACCCAGCTTCTTATTCGACGGTTGGGAAGCTCTAACATGGAGCACAAAGTCATTGCTAGCAATGCTTTAGGAGAGCTTATTCGAAAGGCTGGCGATAGCGTGCTTTCAAGTCTTCTTCCTACGCTTGAAGAGGGACTGCAGACCTCGACCGACACCGACGCTAAGCAGGGCATCTGCCTTGCTCTCAGAGAACTCATTTCCTCCGCTTCGCCCGAAGCTTTGGAAGACCACGAGAAGACCCTTATTTCAGTCGTTCGCACGGCCCTTACTGACTCTGACGAGGATGTTCGAGAAGCCGCTGCTGAGGCCTTCGACTCATTACAGCAGATTCTTGGGAAACGAGCTGTAGACCAAGTCCTCCCCTTCCTTCTCAACCTTCTTCGGTCGGAAGACGAAGCGGACAATGCCCTGCAGGCCCTTCTAACCCTTCTCACTGAAACCACCCGATCGAATATCATCCTTCCTAACCTCATCCCGACTCTTACCACACCTCCCATTTCCGCTTTTGATGCGAAGGCACTGGCTTCTCTGTCCAAGGTAGCCGGTCCTGCCATGAACAGACGTCTACCCAACATTATCCACTCCCTCATGGATAATGAGATTAACTGCAAAGAAGATGAGCTCCGAGGAGATCTGGAGACCTCCTTTGACACCGTTATTCAGTCGATTGATGAGTATGATGGTCTTAATACAGTCATGAATGTTCTTCTACAGCTCCTGAAGCATGACGACCATCGTCGAAGAGCCGCCACGGCCCGTCACTTGGGCAATTTCTTCTCTGCTGCCAGCGTCGACTACTCTCGGTACAACCAAGACGTTATTAGATCTTTGCTCAACTCGTTCGATGATGGTGATGTGGATGTTGTTAAAGCTGCATGGTCTGCGCTCAGCGAATTTACTAAGAAGCTGCGGAAGGAGGAGATGGAGTCACTCGTCGTATCAACTCGACAGACTCTCCAGCGTGTCGGCGTTGCGGGTGCAAACCTACGTGGCTTTGAGCTGCCCAAAGGTATCAATGCCGTCCTGCCTATCTTCTTGCAGGGCTTGATGAACGGCACCGCCGAACAGCGAGTGCAAGCCGCCCTTGGTATCTCGGACATTGTCGACAGAACTAGCGAGGCTTCGCTCAAGCCATTCGTCGTGCAGATGACTGGTCCTCTGATCCGGGTGGTATCTGAGCGTTCTACAGACGTCAAGGCCGCCATCCTCCTTACACTCAACAACCTATTAGAAAAGATGCCCCTGGCCTTGAAGCCCTTTCTGCCTCAGCTTCAGCGCACATTTGCTAAATCTCTAGCTGATCCATCAAGCGAGGTTCTGCGGACGAGAGCTGCTAAGGCTTTGGGTACCCTAATCAAATACACACCTCGTATTGATCCCTTGATCGCCGAATTGGTTGCTGGATCCAAGACGGCGGACCCTGGAGTCAAAAATGCCATGCTCAAGGCGCTGTACGAAGTTATCAGCAAGGCCGGCGCCAACATGGGGGAGTCTTCGCGAGCTGCTGTCCTGTCATTGATCGATATGGATACCGATGAGAGGGACGATGCAATGACGATCACAAACGCGAAGCTGCTCGGAGCCCTCATTAGTAATGTTCCCGAAGAGGCTGCTACCAGTTTGTTGAAGAACAGGGTTATGACATCCCACTTTAGCCCTTCGTCTGTACTTGCCTTGAATGCCGTACTGGTCGAATCTGCGGACGCTGTGCTCAAGGGTCCTTTGGCCGAGGATCTGCCAGACCTGCTTCGCCAAGGCATTGTGAGCAAGAACGTGAGTCACTATAATCGAGCATCAATCCGGCGTCAAGGGCTAACATATGCGCTTAGGTTTTCGTGGCGGATAATTGTATTCTAGCAACTGGCAAATACCTTCTGTCCGAACCATCGAAGAACTTTGAAACGACCAAGGGGATATTTGAAGCATTGGCAGAAGTCGTCCAACCCGGAAACCCGGCTGATTCACGTCGACTTGCGCTAGTAATTGTGCGTACATTGGCCCGCAAGGATATGGATATGGTTCGCCCTCATCTGCCCCTTTTGGCATCCCCTATCTTTGCCAGTGTCAGGGATCCTGTGATTCCAGTCAAACTCTCGGCTGAGGCCGCATTTGTGGAGCTGTTCAATGTAGCAGACGAAGAGAGCAGAATATTTGACAAGTTCATGGCCGGTCCTGGAGCAGAACTACCAGCCAATACCAAGAGGAGCATGGGAGACTATTTCAAGAGAGTCGCGTTGAGACTTGGCAACCAAGCTCGAGAGAGGCGAGAGGCCGAAGGAGGGCAAGGAGGACTAGGCTTGTCCAATGATGAGCCAGCGGAAGACCTGGACATTGAGGAAAGACCACTACGACTAGACATGGGGCTTTGCGTGTCGTACATCTCATTTCCAGAATCGGGCATTT
>JAMYIC010001177.1:0-14681 GCA_024112705.1 Microcera coccophila
AACGGCAGGAATCGTCAGCAGTAAGAAAAGGGGGAGTTGCAATAGATATAATGTAATGTTAAGTTAGTTTGGGCGTAAATTATTCGAAAGGTGGTCTTAGCAGGAGCTACATCACCTTGTATAAGTATAAACTCTTGATTTAACCAGATTGCTATCACTCATGTGCGTCCCAGAAACCGATATCACGGAATTGCTCTTCCGTTCTCGAAACTAAGTGCTTGCTCCCCAGCTTGATATTTCTGAGCTGGTCTAAGCAAACGGTCAGCCAGTATACGCTTCATTCTGGCGTTCATGCCAAAGATCTAACCGTTCCGCCTAAGTGCCATGATACATGATCCGCAGCGCATTTATGCCCTCAGTAACCGTCTTACACATAAATCAACTACATGCCCATTAATTCATACACACTCATTCTCCTTACCTTTGATCTACTGTATGGTCAAAGATTGTGCTTGATGCGCAGGCTCCAAACTAACATCAAATCCACCCTCTCACCGGGGAGCAATCTACGTCTCCAGAAACTGGCGTTTCGTGAAGGAGAGATGAAACCCTTCTTCTGCAGCCGGGTCTCTTTTGCGCTTCCTCAAAGAAGTAAAGATGCTGTCCTCAAATGCCACAGTCGCACCCGACTCGTCCGAGTCACTTGACTCATCCCCATCTTCAGCCTGGCCCTCCTCGACTTCATCTTCATGAGCAATGGGTGAGACCGGCCCAACTTGTGGAGCAATACGATCCAAAGTTGCCAACGTCTCGTCTTCCAGAGGGTCATATTGCCAACGAGCTTGGTAATTACTCCCCACCAAGATGTGCACAAACCATAGGGCCAGGTTGATGGTCCAGGTTTCGTGACTCTCCAGATCTCCCTGGCGCTGATTTTCCCAGGGAATTGAGATGTATTCCATCATTCCGTCCTGGATAAGCTGTTTTCGTAGTAATTTCACGTCATTGCTCCCGTTAGCTAGATGCGTCAGTCTTCGATTCTCGGGTCAGCGGAGGACTTTGACTTGCTTACCAGGTTTCCGACCACGAGGCTGGACACGAAAGATGAAAGCTTCCTGCGACGTCAGAATGCAGCCATAGCGGCACATGTGCTGTATGCAGTAAGTGAAGGCCTGTTTGATGGGCCAGGCCAGGTCGTGTTTCGTCTTTCCCCTTTCCCACTCGCCAGATTCGTTGATAAGGAATTGTTCAAATATCCGCTTGCTTTTCCACTTTCTGGCCACCTTATACTCCTTGGGGAACCTTTCGAGTCGGCAGACAGCGGGAGTCAGGTCGGGGTCGGGACCAGGAGAAGGTCCATTCCAGAAGGTCGAGCCCGAGTCAGGCTGCAATCTTCGGAGTGACTGCATTTTTGGCCTCTTTGCTTTGGAGGCACATCGTCGTGATGGTAGCTCGCGCTGCTTCTCGGGTCCCGGCGGCGGCTCCGAAAAGTCTCTGCCCGGTGGGGGATCTCCTTTGAACCACATGGCCGGGCGGAATTCGTCATAGATTGGTTTGAGAGCTGCCGTAACGATCGACTTGGTCCATTTGTTGTACAAACTCTTGGTGTCTTCTTCTTCCTGCTCGGCGCAGTCTACTTCTGGGTCGAGGTAGGGGTGACCAGGTAGTTCCCGATCGTTCCGATGTGCTTCTTCCAGTAGACGGCCCCCAAACGAAGCCTTGAGGACGTCCAAGTTATCAAAATCATCCCATTTCTTCAATTGTTTTGGGCAGTGCCACTTCGGATTACGGGTATTTGTCTTGGAATTTGGTGGCGAACGTGAGACGGTCGGGTTCGGATGAGTGAGGTACTCAAATATGGAGGTGGCTGGAACGTTGTCGTTCATGGCTGGGCGTGAAACCCGACAAAAACGGGTATCGAATGAAATGCTACACTCTCAAGGAGGCTGGAATACGAGCTAAAGTGGTCCAAGGGGAGCGAGCTCTGGTGAAACAATGTCCAAGCGAGCCGAGGGATGGCATTTGCCAATTTAAAGGCGCCAGATGCGCCGCAAGGCTCCAGAGCACACCCTCTTTTCTTTTTCGGGACACTCAAGAAGCCAGTCGTAATCGTACATTCAGGTTAGTGATAACCATGCATCCGAACACCTTTGGTTGGCTGCGTGTTGACCCCGTGATAACCCCCCCCCCTGGTCACCTCCTCAGTCTAATTGGAGCCAACGGGCCGCCCCTAGTTCCCGTCCCGCAGGACAGCGCTACGATCCCACGGGAAAGCGCATTATATAGAGCTCAATGGAGAACAAATACGTCGCCACTAGCTCGTTCTCACTGCCAGATATGCCGCAGCTTTTGCCTGCATCTCGGTCCCAATATGCCCAAGCGACGGTCCTCCAAGGCAATTCCCACGGATCTGCCACCGTGTGATGGCCCGAAACTTCAAATGTTCCAGCATCACGCGTCCAACATTCAATGGCTTGAGAAGCTTAACAAGGGTGATTACAACGAGGATGCGCCCACGGAGGGCTATGTCTTCCGCGCAAAGATCCGCAGTCGAGAATATGCAATCAAAGTCGTAAGAGGCAGACAACAATCAAGGATTTATGCAGAGCTGCATACTGACTGTTGGGTGGGGAAGTTTAAATTCTACGACCCTGGAAGCGAAGACTATTTCTGGGAGCCCTTGGTCGGCGATCATCTCAGCCTGGAGACGATTGCCTTCTATACCGATCCGTTCTACGCCGAATGCCGAGCTTACGGACGCATACACGAAGCTATCAAAAGGCGCAGGTTGAACGCAGATGTTGTCGTTCCTTGCCATGGCTTCCTTTTCTTACGAGAAAGAGACTTGAAAATTCTTCAACGTCGCAATATCGATCTCGAGCTGGACAAAGTCGACCCAGAGTACCAGCGCAATACGTTAGGAGGATGCAGGGCTAGAGCCATCGTCAAAAACCTCGCTTCTGCGGATACGGGTGTTGACGAGAAGAGTGCGAAGCAGATATTGTTGGATATTGTAAGGTTGAACAATCAACAGATTTTCAATATGGACATTCGACTTGATAATTATAGGGACGGCAAGATTGTTGATTTTGGGTCGTCATGGACGGAGCCACATATTCTTCTTGATGCTTTAGATGATGAAGCAGCTGAGGAATCTAGACTGGCGGATCGAACTAAATTTGCGCAAATGGTGGAAGACGAGGAAATACTCGATCCTAAGAAAATCATAGCGGTTCATCCTATGAGACTAAGGCCGCGACGGTAATGATGAGCGTTGATAGATAATGTTTACCTTGAGGCCAAAGACGTACGGATTTGCGACTATAGGCTGGACGATCAATACTGTACAAGACTAAATACCGCTCTAGCTGGTTCAAGATTTCATAGTATTTCTCTTAGCGAAAGCGAAATATCCTCCTCGTCAGACACGCTCTCGCGATTCTCAATGGAGAGTTCCACACACAAGGAAGATGCAGCCATCAACAACAGGCCTCACTTTCCATTACTTGATCGACATGGTACCCCCACGGCGAATTGGGAAATGACGCGTTGATTTCCGAAGCGCTTCTTGGCTGCATGGCTGGGCGGGCCCGTCCACCACTTACATGGATAGACGATTCTCCCGTAGGTTCAGCTGGCCTCATTTCGTGTCGGGTCAGGTCTAGACTGCCACGGACTTGGCTTATCGTTCTAAATTTAGAACAAGCTGTCGGAGCATTCTCCGTGCCATTCATTGCCAGCGCGAAGTCTCCCAGCGCCGCGAGACTTTCTGGGGACGGTTCTTTCATCAGTCGGTAATGCGAATGAAACAGGCGGACAAAATAAATGGATTTGTGCATGGTGTTCACTTTATTCTTGACCTTATACTCTCTAGACTCTTCTGATTAGTTACTCAAGCAGGACTCTTCTCCCGCAACCCCTGCTCGCCCCATGTTGCTCCATTGCAGATGCGGAGAGCTTGAATTGGAATCACTAATCCAGATTGAGGCGAGAAGTACAGTGCGCTGGCAGGATGCTAGCCATTCGCACCCTACAATCCTGCTAATGGAGCCTGCGATAAGGCATATCCGGCGACAGTGACCTATTCCGGTAAGTATCGACGAGTTTTGTCTTCCAGAGGTGCTTTGAACCGGTCCGCCGTCATTAGGCCTAGCTCCCAATTAAATCCCGCTCCCTTGGGTGCGTGGACTCCCTCCATCCTCCTCATTTACGTTTAAGGTCGCCTTTTATACCAATTACAGCAAGACCATAGGTCACAGAGAATGATGTGTAAGAAGCATGAAATGTGCTGTAAAGGGTTGTTGGGTTGCTAAAATGGTTTCCATTCCAATCGAAGAAATCTGTCGATTGTCGGTTAGAACGACCGGGCAATGTGTTGATTTGGATATAAACCGGGTGCCTATTGCTGTCTCTTGACAGCTCTGTCCGCTACGTCTAGTTGTTCTAATTGCTATACTTCGGGCGTCCTCACGGACGGGGCTTAGGTAGCTTGGAGTCAGGTTTTAACCTGCTCTCACTGGGTCCTACATCTTTTCAGATCCATTGTAAAGGCTCGTCTTCTACCCATCTATATGATGGGGTAGAATGGTGGGTTTCTGACGGCATCTAAAAGAAGGGGTTGACTTTGTAGACTGGACAAGGAGGAGCAACATCGACTTCAAAAAACCGTAGTATGCTCGACCATTCTCCCCGATGACGATCCTAGGCTTGAGTGAGAATGACCTGGACTTTAGCAGAGAATGAAACATAGTTATCGAGCGAGAGTTATTGTCAAAGACTTGATATTTCGCGATTCCGGAATCAACAAAGGCCGTACTAAGAAATTACTTGGAGGAATCGAGCTACCAAGTCAGAATAAGATGCACTACCATGATATTCGGATAGAGAACTTGAAGGCTAGAAAGTTTGTAAATTTCAGTCATTCGCGAGCTGGGCCACATGGCCTAGTAAACTCGTTGGGTAAGCATACAGTCAGAGGAACGAAGCTCCCTGATCTTGCGTTACTCAATATAATCTCGACAGCGGTAGGCCCGGCTGAGCTACTCGCTAGACAGAGAGTCAATGGACAATATAGGGTAACTGAGAGTGTAGCAAACATGTTCGCGAAGGTGGTGTCGTTCCGATTTGACGTCCCATAGTAGAACTCAATAGAGCTTGTTGGCCCTGACGGGCAGCTGTAACACTTCTTGGATCGCTGCTAATGTCATAATACCCAATCTTTCTCATTGTCGCATAGAGAATGAACTAATAAAACCACTCTGATCTTCGAGCATCATATATCGACAGCCACCTCCATCGGATCCGTCCTGGCTATTTGAGAAAGTCAATAGAATCCAGCTGCTCTGCCTTGCCAACGCCGAGGCTGATATCTTTCAACTCGTCCAAATCCTTCTTCGTACTCTCGAGGTCACTCATGATCATACCCCAGGCGTCGGTACCTAGGGGCAGACGGATCGGAATGCGCTGTCCGCGGCTTATGATGTGATAGATAGCCGCAGCAATGGCGTCCGGCTCTGACCACGAGATGCGGCATTGCTCGTCTGTGAGGTAACTAAGGAGCTGGCTCGTGGGGTATTGGGGATCAGTATAGGCCGGGTGTCTCTTGGCTGTGAGTTTCAGTGACGACGTGGCGAAATTAGTCTTGACGCCGCCGGGTTCGATATTGGTGAAGTGAACTTGATGCCAGTCAACATCAGCCGCGTGTACGTGCACGTACATGCCTCAGCAAACCCGAGATACCAAAATAGGCTTCGTTTGAGCTTAGTAAAGCAATTGGGAGAGACTTACTGTTCCAGCTCGAAGGCATTTCCTTCGCAACGGTCTCTGTCCACCCCTCCATAGCGAATTTGCTAGCATGGTAAAACGAGCCACCAGGGAAACCTAACCGGCCGCCCATCGAGCTTATTTGAACGACCACGCCGCCCTGCTGGCCAGTCTTTGGGTTCTCTTCTCGCAAGACGCCCAGAGCTTTCTTGGTCACGTCGACCATACCCCAGAAGTTGGTATCCAAAACAGCCCGGGCTTCCTCGTCGCCGGTGCCTTCGGCGTCGCCCATAAGCGAGTAGCCCGCGTTATTGACGACGACGTCGATCCGGCCGAACTTAGCGAGCGTAGCACGAAAGGAGGCCTCGATGGAATGAGCCGACGTGACATCGAGCGCCAGTTTCAAGACACGATCGCCGTCTGGGATGCTCTCGAGGGCTGTTACCTTGCGAGCGGTTGCCACGACGCGCTGTTCCGAGGACTTGGCGATGAGCTGGGCCAAAGATTGGCCGAGTCCTGAAGAGCAGCCCGTGACTTGAGACGAGGTTAGCAAGGCAAAGATCGAGACGACAATGGCACATTACTGACTGAACCAGACAGCATCTGCGGGGAGATGATACGGGTAAGTATTTGGTTTCTCCATTGGGAGTGAAGTGAAGTCTCGGCAGTAGAAAAGGTTAATGGCTCTGGATACTAGATGTTTTGGTGACGGCGGATGGATTGTGCTCTTTTAAAGGTCTTCCTCGGCTGACGAAGCCCTCATCCGCCTGCGTGCGACACACGACCAACATACCCACTTCCACTACACAGCCCCAGGCCGGCTATCCCCGTGAGCCTTTGAAGCATTTGAAGGAATCCGTCAGCATGTATCACCTCGCTGGCGATACACGGCAGGCTTCGGGTATAAAAAGGCCATGCAAGCCACCGGATATAGGAGCCTTAACTCCCCTGGCTGCATTAGATCCGGTTACAGCCGAGGAGGCTTCATTGCCGGCATCGCAGCGGCGCCCTAGGTAACAAATAGCCAGTTGAGGTATTCCCAACTCCGTAGACAGTCACATGTCCAAAAGACGAGATCGAGTAAGCTCAATAGCGCACCATTTTTAGATGTCCGTGTACCGTGCGAAATAAGTCTTATCTCGTGGTCTCGTTCACGAATTGCGGCCACCAAGACTCGTGAGTCTGATCTGTCACTTCGCAGGGCCATCTGAGATGACATTCTGAGCTTTGCAAATGGGGCATGGCTGTAGCTGGGCACGTAAGTAGGTCCGACACGGCCTATAGTTGGGTGACAGCAGAGCGAGTCCTCCATACTGCCACAATCACCCGGTGACCTATTAAGGCCTTGGACCTGGAGCTTATGGTTGCCGAGATATCATGAGTATTTAAATGGGACTCAGTAAGCAGAATAAAATGTTTCGACTGTCATAAAAGAGCCTATCTACGCAACATCTTGACGGCAAGGGCTGTTGTCCAGCCGCGACTACCAATACGAACACCTGTCCTACCCATGCGGGCAAAATGTCCTGCAGGCCATCCACCATCCTCTTCTTGCATGGACAAGAAGGTTTGCAAGTCTTTCTCGTAAAGACGCGGATTGATGTTAACGTGCTGGCAGGCAGCGATGCGCAGTGCGAGAGCCAGAGGGTTTACAGACACGCCGATTCTTTCCTGGAGCTTCCCCTTGACAGCTTCTAGCTTCTCCCTCAAGGGATGCGTAGCATCTTCCGCGTAAAAGCGAGCCACGTAATAGAGGAAGATCTCAAGTATCGAGTAATGCCGGTTGCCATCAAGGCAGGCGTCATTGTTCAGACATTCGACTACGTACTCCTCTGTTTTCTTTATGCGGGGGTCTGAACCATGGCCGAAGCGGTAAAACAGCCTCAGCATGTTGACACATATATCTGGGGTAGTTCGCGGCCTGTCTTCGGAGAAGTACGTCTGCATGATCCCGTCGGAGTCTATATTTGCAGCCATGGCATCCAACACCAATTCGACATTCGCAAGCTTGGAGCGATACTCTGCGGGAAGATACAGGTAGGCTATGGATGTGGTATCTGCATCGTCTGGGAATTCCGTAGTTGTCAAAACCGGGCTTTCGTAGAAGTAATTCCAGAGGCCCAATCTCACGTCCGAGTCGAGCGAGTGCGTCAGCTCCTTTGGGTCACGGTTGGCATGATCGTCTATCTTCTCGCCAGCCGGTTTGATCGTCTCCGATGGCAGTTTGAAATAAACCAGATCCGCGTCACCGGTGAGTTCCCAGATCATGATTTGGGCAAAGTTGTCTTTCAACAAGACATCCTCGTGGCCTTCGAAGACGCAGTGGTGGTTCTTCGCATGGGTATTCAAGTAAGCCTCTGCTCTCGACAGGGGATCCCCGAGGAGATTCCACAGTGCTGGGCCGACGTTGGTCGTCTTTTTGTTTGTCAGCACCCCGGTCATTCCTTGAGATCGCCCCGCGCAAATGTTATCGATTGTATCGTCGATGAGGATGATTTCGCTCGGGGAGACGCCAACGTCTCGGATGACGCGTTGGAAAAAGCCCAGCTCGGGCTTCCTCAGGCCCTCGTGTCCCGATACAAAAACCGAGTCAAACATGGTCCAGGGCAAATCGATTTTCTGCACCATCTCGAAATGCTCCTAAACGCTCATGGTCAGAACCGAGTAGTCGACTTTCGTGGAATGTCGGGTTTCACTCACGCGAGATATGTTAGACATGATGTAGAACTTGAGCTCGGGAAATGCTGCTTTCAAATCGTGGATTGTTTTGATCAGAGGGACGTTGGCCCTCAGCGACAGCTGAGCCTCTTCCAGACCGGTCTCAACAGTCGACGGATCTACTCCCAGCAAGTTGGCAAATTTCTGTCGACATCTTAGTGTCCTTTTCTATGCCGCCCATGAACAACTTGGATAGCCCTACCTGGCAAGCTTCCGCGGCGGAGATTTTACCCCTGTCTAGGTCGTGCCAGGTTATGTCGTTCATGATGGTCAGAAACTGGTCTGGCGACAAGGCCTTGACGCTATGGCGGTCCCATTCTAGTAAAACACCGCCAAGGTCGAAAACGAGGGCTTTGAATCGAGGAGCCATCTGAGAAAAGTCGGGGAAGCTGTCATCCCCTCGATTTACAGACTGAGATTGGAGACCTTATACTCCCGCGGCACCAACATGACACGTACATTTGAGACATTTTCGGCGCATAAATCGAATCCGGGGTTCTTTCTTGGTTTGCGAGTTGGTCGTAAAAAAAAAAAACGTAAGACTAAGTGGGTAGCCAAGATTAGGTCGAATTTTAGCTCGTGACGTTGTGATATGGATATGGGGGCCGGAAGTCATCTCGTCGGTTCCGGTACCAAAACTCAATACAGAGAGATGGGATCGGAAGATTACTGCTTCAGAGCAGGATCCAGCCATGGGCCGCGGTTGCACCCTTTTACAACGGCAGTTGATCTCAGTCTGATATATCATGAATAACCTAGAGATATCTTATAATTGATGCTGCGTCACTGCTATTCTCTGGGGCAAATAACTCGGCGCATATCTGGAAAATTTGGAGCCTTGCTAACCACACGATCCCACATTGATGTGGCAACAGGAAGACGCTATCCAGATTTGTCGAAGACCTTATATGGTAGCACCCGAAGGTGGATAGCAACAATCTACTGTAAGGCCCAATCTTTAGTTTACTGCGTAGCTCAAGGACTGAAGGTCTCGCACTTGGGTCCCCCTTTGGGAGAGTCGAGGAATAAATGTCCCTGGAGATTGATGCGTGTAAGATACGGTGATGGTGATGACAATGTAGGTCATATAAAGAAGGTGTGTAAAAGGATGATGATTATCATCTACCAGAATACGAGGGCATTGTGTGCCCTCGCAGGGCTAGTCACATGATACGCTCAGGCCACAGAGACCATCGGGGTCCCTGTGATGGCTTCACGTACCAGAGATGGTGCCTTTGGATGTTGCGGTCATGGAGCAATTAGCACAGGAACACTAGTAGGATCTGCTGTTTTTTGATCACGATTCCTGCGTACATTTCATGAGTATCGTTAGGAGAGTAGCTAAGTTTCGATTTCTTTTGCAGTGGGCATCCTCAATATTCTCACTCCGATAAGCTTCTGTATAATGGCATTGTCAAATAACTTGATCGACTTCTCTCAAGTCAACTCCTAAGCTTTGCGGTGATTCATAGAGTATCAAAAGATAAGACTCAAGCCAAGTTTATCTAGAAAAGGCATGTGTTGGAAGTTGCTTTCCGTTCTCATCATGTCGCTTAGGGATGACATTAAGAATGCCATCGATATCCCGCGGCTCGTAATCCAGAAGCATGGCCCCCTGGACGAGCACGTCCAACCCAAAGTTTTCCTTAATCCAGTGCGAAAACATATCCATACCGGCGACCGCACCACCAGCCGTCCAGATGTTACCATCCACAACCCATTGCTTCTCCTCCGACCAACTGACGTTGGGGTGGCGCTCCTTGACCAACGGAATAGCCACTTTATTGACCGTCGCACTCTTCCCGTCAAGGACGCCCGTCTGCGCCACTACGGCGGCTCCGGTGCAGTTTGTGAAGAGCAGCTTTCCCGCCGCCACATGACGTTTGATCAATTCGGCAAACTTTGGGTCCAGCTGAAAGGAGGAGGGATCGGGTCCTCCCACCAGGAGACAGTCCAGCTCGGGGCACTCGTCCACCGTGGTGGAAGGGACAAGCGTGATGGAGCTGGCGGATAGCGGGACGGGGTCTCGGGTGAGGCCGATGTGGTGGAAGACAAAGTCCGGGGCGCGAGCGACCGTTTCTTCCTTGACGGGGCTGGCGGATGCCAGCATTTTCATAAAGGTCTGGCTCGAAGAGTTTAAGAGATCGGTCGGTCCAAGGACGTCGACGGCCTGGTAGTCGAAGAGGAGACAGCCGAAGTGAAGGGGTGCCATTTTGAATGAGGCTCAGTTGAGGAGGGAGGGGCTTTCTGAGTCTGAAGTGTTTTGATTAAAGATCTGCCTGCTTTGAGAAATTTGCCGGGCAGAGACAAGTTATTATACCTGAATTGAGTCGGCCACTATTCACCGTGGTGACGTGGTGATAACTGCGTTCGGTCGCCGTATTGCACCGCGACGTGTGACGAAGATCCGATCGCCGTCGGGTGTTGTTTTGACTGGTGCGACGCAACTAAAATGGCCAAATACTTGTACAAAATCGAGTTCGATCATTTTCGATCCAGCAAGCAAGCACGTACCTATGTCGCGATATCAAGAATGGGTGATATAAGCAACCTAGAAGCTGGCGTCTATCCTGTCTTCCCACTTCTTGTATTTGGACCCATCCGATTAATAACTCTGTTTGTTTTAGGCGGACACCATAAATACAGTACACTAACAGCCGAGGACGATCGGAATTTACAGTTGCATTCCGCCGATTCTTAGTGCAGGGTCTGCTGCGGCCGAGAGGGTTCGGCCGAGGGATCCGACCGCGACGGTAAATAGGCGATCAATATAAAGAGAGAAGTCCAAATACGGGATAGCGATGGTGCCATTGTTATCCAAATAAGATATCAATCACGAGCCTCAATTAGATTATGAGATATCGTAGCTTTCGGGTGAGGCTCATCGAGTCTTTCCATAGAATTGATCCCAGGCGTCTTTCTTGCCCAGCGCAACCTTGTGCAATTCCGTGGTTCTGACATCCTCGGGGATCCAATTCAGAGCTCGGCCCTCAAGATCATGCTTCCAGTACGGGCTCAACTCTCTCATCTTGCGCTTCACAGCTCCATCCACTGTCGCGACTATGCATCGTCCAAACTCATCCCATCTCGGTGCGTTCGCAGGCAGTCCTCTGCAGTTACCCTGGGACAGGACCTCGCCCGGAAGAATGGCAAGGCAATCAACGTGTGATGTGGCAGGTGAAATCGCCAACTCACGAGCGAGACCACGGCTGAAGGCGATGTTGAAGGCCTTGGTCGCTCCATACATGATTAAATAAGGCAGGCCGATTTGACCTAATGAGCCCAAGTTGAGGACCAACGACCGTTCATCCGAGCCCGTCCCTTTACGGGACAACAACGGTAGGACAAGGCTTGTGAGACGAGCCATGAATCGGGCGTTTTGGTTGATGACAACGTCAACGTCGGCGCATGTATATGTCGCCTGTTCACGGAAGGCCGGCAGCTCGATGGCGTTGCCACCTACGTTGTTGACCAGGATTGAGATTTGCAAATCCTCGAGATTTTTCACCATGGCTTGCATTTCGACAGGTGTCGCCGTTCGCGCATCCATGGTAACGGTACGGACCACGGCACTGGGCGTTTCTTTGTTGAGAGTGGCTTGCGTATCGGCCAGCTCATCAGCCAGATGGCCAAGAAGAACGACGCCGAAGCCTTGAGCAATCAGAGCTTTGGCAATGCCCAAGCCGATGCCGGCACTGGCGCCGGAGATGAGAGCATACGTGGGCTCTGATCCCTTGCGTTTGTAGGAATTCAGCGGGTGGGTGGGACGAGAGAAATGAAGGGTCACGAAGTCGAAGACGCTGTAAGCGATATACGCGAACGTCGCACAGCCGAGAACGGCCATTATATTGACCCCAGCATTGAATAGAGTCATGATGAACGCCCCAACAAGTCACTTTTTGATGATGATGTAGAGTTTGGAGAAAGAAGGTGAAGAGTTTGCTGGCTTACGTTCTGCTAAGATCGTTGGGGCAATATCACGTGCTATTGCACGGGATCTCAATAAGCCGCCATACTTTAAGAGACCGACCGAATATTTCAACATGTCAGCTTAAATTCGAAGAATCTTGCTCCCAGGGTAAGCGTTCATTGTTAAACGTAGTAAGATAGGTGTTGTATAGGCATCATTGCCTGCCTCACGCCTGTAAACAATTCGGATCAGCGCAAGTAGAATTGCTAAGAATGCGTCAAGAGCATTTTACCGTAACATTGAAGATCTCGTCACAGGAAATAATCGCTTGGCTTTGAAAGTCGTCCGAATCAGAGACGTAGAAAGAATCCTCGCATGAAATTAACCTTGTCGTTATTTAAGTCCAGTAGCAATCCCGGCGGACCTCAGGATCTACGATGGTTTCAAGCACAGGGACTCCGTTCTAGGAAAATCGCAATAAAAATTTGGAATTCCAGAAAGCAACACTTTGGTGCCAAGAGTTTAAGTTTAGACGTGTATTACTCCAAGTAACGCGGTTACTCTTTCTTTTCCCTTGACCGCCCGGTTGGCTCATCAGTACTATGGAGCCAGTCAAGCCAAGGCATTCCTCCAAAATATACGTCGAACCGCTCGTGATGCCTGTCGTGTCGCTTTGCAGCACCGCCAAAAAAGTCATATCCACTGTGAACCGTTGCCGTCTCAATAAGTTGCCAAGCCAAGAACGCCCACATCGTTATAACGTGCGTTCCGAGAACCGCTGGAGGCAACATGATCGGCAGCGTATTAGCCACGATATGCTCGACCAGATGTGCATATTGTGACGAGAACGACACCGGTGCCTTATACTTGTGGTGCTGCTTGTGAAAGCGGCGATACAGGTACGGGATGTGGAAGAGCCGATGCGAATAGTAAAAGAGAACCTCGCGGGCAACAGCGCAGATGGCGAAGTCGCGAACGAAGGACTTTGCCGTTGGTAGCGATGCCGTGACCTGGAATGGCGATGGCACGTCCCGCGAGATTGCCGTGTACACTAGGGCGGCGTGAAAGGCGAGAACGTAGATCTGGTTCTGCAGAGACAAGACGACGGCCTGGCGGACTTCGGCAGCAGTGGGCTGCTTCTGGGTCGGCTGGATCTTGTGTCTTGTGGCAAAGGAGGGAAACAGGACGTCAAGAGAAACGTAGATGGCACACGGGATCCACCAAAAGACTATTTGGACGATGCAGGTTCCCACAAAGTCGATGGCGCGAGGATCGTAAGTCGCAACCGTTTGGCTCCAGAGGCTCGCCATTTTGGTGTATGTCAACGAAAGGCTGATGATCCCGGACAGGAAGGGGATGGATGGATGGATGAATGAAGAGACATGATATAGGGGGTTGACCTTTTAACGGAAGACTCTTTGCAGCCGTTTCAGGCAATACTCGGTTCGTATACCCCGCATTTTGCCTCTGTGGCCTGCATTAGCTTCCAAAAGTTCCAGAAGTTTATTTGCCCCCATTCCGATTAGGTCGAGATCTTGTCAGCCTCGGACAAAGCAGCCTCGGCAAGGCGGCCAATGGAGGCGTTCACGTGCCATCTACCTAGTGCCGTTACAATCGCGTCGAATAGTCATGAGCGAAGGCTCTAAATTCATTCTTATTCATGAGGAAATCCATCTTGCGTATGATGACGCTTTTCCTCGGCTTAAGTTGCGATACGAGCCCGAGGCCGAAGTCAAGGGGTCCGCGGAGTCCGTTCGGCGGGAGAATTGAGCCGCCCAGGACTTTGATACCGTAAGATCGGAGCACGGAACTTAATTCTTACTGTTCACTTAGATAAGGACATGGTGACGGGAATAAGAATGGCTGTCATAAGATATCACTGGGATCATCCTCATAACCTACTCTTGAGTCCTTCTCCCCACCAAGCGGTAAAAGATTTTGGATTTTGCAGTCCATCCACAGATAGCACCCGTAGATTGGTGCTGGCTTTAGCTGGTTTGACGAGGTCAGGGACAATATGAAGCGTGCCTTTTTATGGTTCAGGTGACTACTAGCGTGCACTTGAACCTTCCTTACAGGAGAAGAATACAGCCTTTGAAGTCGGCTTCTCATAGGCTTTCGAGGTTTGAACTAGTCGCGAAGTCGGTTTCCCCTGAGGGA
Organism: Microcera coccophila; assembly: GCA_024112705.1. Taxonomy (NCBI): domain Eukaryota; kingdom Fungi; phylum Ascomycota; class Sordariomycetes; order Hypocreales; family Nectriaceae; genus Microcera; species Microcera coccophila. Next base: position 14,492 of record JAMYIC010001177.1, read on the forward strand.
GTATGAGACACGAATAGTAATGGAATTCATCTGCAATGATCTAGGCTAAAGCCTTTATTGTTCACTTGCCTAAATCGAGCTAAAATTACCTTGTTGCGTCATCCGGATACGCGTCTTGTCGCGTCAACCAAGACTCCACGTATCAAGAGTTTTAACAAATTGGTTCCCTTCAACAGGTTGGGGCTCTGAT
>JAMYIC010001183.1:3948-22478 GCA_024112705.1 Microcera coccophila
GAGCTTCAGCTGTTGGACCGGTCCACGGAGAAGAAGCTAACGGAGTTTTGACCAGTTTGGCCTCTTCTGTCTCCCAAAAATAGCATCCTGGACTCCGGGTTGGTTGACGGGGCTGAGAGCTGACAACGGGGGGCTTGACAGATGTTGACGGCTTCTCCCCATCGGATCGTTTGACCGGCGCTGAAAATTCGACACGGTCAGCGCGCAACGACTGGGTTTCTTCCCTCCATAATTTCCGTGGCGATTGGATAGCATGACATGCGTGTTTGCTGACTCTCGATTCCGGATATACCCGGCAGCGGGTGTTTGTCGATGCGGTAAGAGAGCGTGGTTTGCTCGGACGTGGTTGGACTGACTTGGACCGGACTGGCTGGAAGACGCGGCCAACGTTATACCTCCCGGGGGTTGATGGGGGCCAAAATAACGGATGGGGAAACGGAATTGAAGTCCGGCATCGACGGGCGATCAATGGCGGAAAGCGTCTTTTCTCTGTCGCTGCAAGTCTCGACTCTAGACTCAGGCTTCGAGCCTTGTTTGACCATGGCCGTTACGCGCCATGCCTTACATATGCAGGTACCTTTGCGTATGGAATACGTATGTGAGTGGGTTGTCAGGAGAGAATGACAATGTAATGTAAAGCCCTCGAGCTGAGGGCAAGAACCCTTTCAAACGTTTCCCAGCCACCGGGCCTCGACCATCATGATACCTCGCAGACGTGCATGCCAAGTGCGAAGGCCGAAGTACAAAGCAAAGTACTATACCAATTATCAAATATGCAGACGCCGACTTGGATGCAACTCTGCGTCGGCGAGGTGCTCCATACATCTCTGCGCTGTGACGAACCCGGTTCGGATCCTCTTGATCCTCTTGATCCCCTGGATCCTCTCTGCAGGTCACGACTTGGGCCCCGCATCAGTCAACCAGCCCTTCTGAAAATCATCCACCGCCGAGCATGGGACTGGGATAACGACGTTGCGGCCGAGGTGGATTTCCCAAGACGTCCCAAACAGAAAAGCAATGAGGCATTATGGATATTGCGCATCGCGCGTTGGTGCTTGGAGGAGCATGTCGGCAGTTGCGAGTCCGATATCACTTGTGACAGGCTGAATTACGATTGCATCTTGGCCCGTCAGCAACAGCACCATGACCACCATCGCCCACCACCATCATCATGGCTTACGCAAGGCACTGCATGGCTGCATGGCTACATGGTACAGATACACCCTCCCTACTTGGTCGAAGCATTTCGTATTCATCCGTCCATCTCGAACCCTCTCTCATTAGCTCAATATCCAAGAGCAAAACGGCCACATGCACCCAAGTCTCGCCGTCTCGGATCGACATATCCCAGACCTCGACATGTTCGTCAACTACGAGACTATAGTTGAAACACTGACCCCTTGTAAAACGACCGGAATCGACACGATCGTGTATGTGCGCATGCCCAACGACGCCCTCCATGACCCAGGTCTGTCTTCAGATCCCCTTTACATGAAGCTCCGTCTGCCTCAGCCTGCTTACCAAGACGCTCCAGATGAGAACTCGTCGCCGGTCAAGGTCCCATGTAGGTGCTGGACTGTCTCATGGTGCTACGCTCCAGCTCCGCCATCGTGGAGCAATTCGTCATGACCGGCCTGATTCGTCAATTGCTGCCCAAAGGCGATCACGTTGCAGCTCGACCCTGCGAAGCTTGCGCAAAGGTTTAAGCGTCGAGGGTCCAATTGTTGCGCGCCGAGTCTTCCCCACACGCGCTATCGACGCCACTTCAAGGGACTCGTCGAGGCGAAGGCAGCTGTCCGAAATAATTTGATACACTGTTTTGACGCGTTCCTGTTTGCAGGGAGATCCAGGTCCATCATCATGACAAGCGTCATGGATCGTCGCCGATGGCTGGTTAGTCGGGCATCGATGGGGGAGGGGGGCCACAATTCTGGCGCCGTCGGCTGTCGGGCTCCAAAGAAGATTGCGTGAAATGATGCTTCCCTTCCCTTTCCTTTTCTTTTCTTTTTCTTTTTTCTCCCTCGGTGATTTGATAGAGAAGATCTCCTACCCCACTTAATTAATTCGTGGGTCGCTAAAGCTCACACAAGCGCTAGGAAAAAACAAAACACCATGGCCGGACCAGTTGCTAGCATCGCCGCTATCACATCGCAGCGCCCATAGACAGAGCTAAGGCATGACGACAGCAAGGCGGGAACCAGCACGCAATGCTGTTGGACAGGGGCTATTGCCCCTGGATGTCCTGTAGGGGCTCGTTGCTTTTTCTCGCATGCGGTGAAAAGTCTGCCTGCTCCGGATCTTGACGAGCCGACGAGGTTGAGGAGTCAAGAAATGAGCGACGGCACTGCCGACACAACGGTGAAGGAACGATTGATTCGCGTTCATTTATTCGATGTCATAGCCCACACTGGTGAGCCAAGGGAATCAAGTACCGGTACACTTCGTGAGGACCGGGGTTGGCTGTTGAGCATATCAGACTATTGGTAGATCTGCCGTCTCTTACGTCTACCGATACTAAGTCACGCGCAGCGTCAAAAGGTCTGTTCGCAAATCCTATGCGTTTCCCGATTCGGCAAACTTGAGGCTCTATTCGCTGCCGACCATCCACCTCATCTCCCGCGTCCCAGCTCGTCGGTCTACCGATCGAGCTTCGTGGAGGGTCTAAAATGTGATGTATCATTTTTTACACACGACTCCCCCTTCCTCTGCTTAAAACCACCCCCTTTTCAGCCACGAACGGAAAACTACCGAAAAAAAAGTGACGAAGTCCAGAAGCGAGTGAATGTGACGTAGCTTGTTAAGAACTCGGTAATTGTGTCAACTTCTTCACGATGCGACGGCCTGTCAATATTGCCCATCATCTCTTCTCGCCTTGGCCTGCTGCAGACTCGCCGTCAACATCAGCTCACTCTACTTGCAGGAAGGAATGACGAATTGAGATGACTGCATTTCATTGCGCACTCGAAGCTTCAATTCCCCTAAATAATTCATCCCGGGAATGATATCTCGGCATCCCATCTCGCTCCGATGGCATCACCACCCAGAATGCCGGTACTCTGCGCGGCTCCGTGTCTACCCAGCGCTTGTACTTCCCTCCCCTCACGTGGCTAAGTGACTATTTACTGTAGCTAAGCGTAGCTCCCGGAACCTTCTGCAATCGCACAGACATTGGGCCAAAAGCAGATGCCCGGGGACTACCCGTAGCTGAGGCGCTGCTGTCACCGCTGTGGAACCAAGACAGGGTCGAGCCTCGGATCCCCCATCTTGGATCTTCGGGTCTTGGATCTAGCATAGCAGATCTGACATCCATCATGACGAGATCCTCTAGGTTAAGCCACAACCGGGCTATTGGTACTAGGTGTTCCAACGTCATCAATCTTCAAATCTATCCCTGCTATGGCCAAGTGAGCAAAAAGAAAGAGGCAATATGTGAATGGCGTCCAATCGACAAGCATCTCCTTAGCTTCGCTCGACCAAGGTAATGGAAAAAGCAACTCTCTTTCCACTCGCCCTAGCATCCCAATACTCATCAGCGAGCACAGTCACCGAGAGTCGTAGCGCGCAAGACACCAGCCGCTTTGGTGTGCTGCTTGGCACTCCCTGAACATGGCTTGCGATAGCCCCCACGCCCTCTCACCACCATGCTGCTACGCCATGCTGATCCCAAAGTTCAGCGTCGGCCCTTGTACAAAATAAGACATGTCTCTCGTGTACGCGCTGAGGAGCCTAGTTCTAGCCCCAATCCTTACTTCAATGTTACCTCACAGCCTCTCACACGGGCTGGGTCTTACAACACCCACGAGCCTGGGCTTGTCGTGCTCTCGTCATACCGCCATGACACAAAGCATCGTAGAGGTGGGTGGGTTGGCAAGATCCGGCAGGATCCGGGCTGCAGACTATTGGGTGACAAAATCCTGGTTGGGGTTCGGCGCCTGGTACAAAGCGACCAGATGAACACTGAATTTGACGAGTTTTTAAGGAGTGACGATCTGATGAACCGGAGGGCCTTCTGGCAAACCGTAGCGATCCTCGATTCTGTCACAGGCTCCAAGTCGCCACACACTACATAGGGATTCCTTGCATCCCGCTTCATGTCATTTCACAGTGCGTGTACATCGTACACTGGCGCAGGCGTCATGGTGTTTCGTGGCTTGACCAGGGACAGCTTAGGGACGATGTATCGAGGAAGAATACTCTCGTCAATCGATGCTGTGTCATAGCTCATTTAGGTGCTCCTGCAAACGTCAATATCAATAAACTATACATGTGATTAGTATCACTGTCACTGTTGAGTTCAAGGCATCGGGTATTCAGCGTCGTATGCCAAACTCAAAATCTCATTATCATAATGCTGAATCCGTGAGGCCCTTCGTGCACGATCCATGTGCAATCTTCGACATGCTTTAAAACTGATCTGTTTCATGAAGTCAGCCAATCCGTCGCCCAATACTGTGCCGTTTGCCGGCGACCTCAACTCACCTAGTGTCATGCTCATGCTGACATCCGTGTTCTCAACCATCTTGGTAAACTCCTCGAAGCTAATCTTGCCGTCCTTGTCTAGATCTGCCTCCATGATCGTCTTGTCTACGATTTGCTGTAACTGTTGGTCCTTCAAGTTGCTTCCTACCATCATCTTGAGTACGATGAACAACTCGCCGTTGCTGATATAGCCGTCCCGGTCGATGTCGTACACCTTGAAAGCAAACTGTAACTTCTGTTCTTTGTTTCCCTTGCTGCTGAAGGCGCTGAGCCCAGAGACGAACTCTTGAAAGTCGACGTCGCCACCTCCATCTTCATCAAAAATGGCAATCATTCTGCATCATCTGCATAAGTAGACTTCCTTGTCGATAGAAAGGAGGGAGCTCGTACCGAGTTGCTAAAGGGTTGGAGGAGATCTGAGGGAGACTGAGGAACTCATCACGTTCGATCGTGCCGGAATTATCCTAGAGCGGTCAGCATCCCATTGCCAAATCGCCGCCAATCCTCATCTTATGAGCTTCGCACCTTGTCGAGTTTCATAAACCGCTTTCGAAGACGATCGACCTCTTCTCTATCGACTTCAGGATATTAGTGTAAGAAGATGCGCGAGGCAGGAGGGGCTTACAGTTGGACCCTTGGACTATGTTGTCCAGGACGGCACTGGTCGTGTTACCCATTCTGGCAGTGAGCGCTGCTATGGCGCGCCGAGGGCGAAGGGAAGAGAGGGAGAAAACGAGCGCACGGGTTGACTATCGTGATGGTAGGTAAATTGTTGGGCAGCGTTGATAAAAATGAAGCCGTGATGAGGCTGACTTAGAGGGAGGACGGATATGTATGGTCAGCTTTGCCGTCTGCATGGAGGGGTAACGACATGAAAACGGTGAGGGAATTGCACGTGCCGTCTAGCGATTCTGAAACGGTGCTTTGCTATACGGTCGAGTGTGGACATATCACGAGGGAAATCAAAAGGAATTCAATTCCAATACAATACAATTTAATAATATTGGGCGACTAAATTTGACAGGAATATAAAAACCCGCTCGTTTCCTATACTTTTCGCCTTGTACCTGTGCAGTGCATCCCATTGAAGCTTCATCGCGTCGGTAGACTTCAATGCTTAAAACGATAGACGTCTCGGGACGTACCCTGAAAAAGGTCGTCGCGTCAGGGAGGCCAAACCGTCTATCACGTTCCGGTTTAGGTCATAGCGTTAATGGCCAGCGTGGTTGTACTACTCAGTGGCTCGTTGGAGCCTGCTCTCCGCTAAGAGCCTGGGAAAAGGAGATGTGGCCCGAGCGTATGGAAGTATCTTCTCGGCCAAACTTCGCGGATGAGTGACTTCTGCTCGACCTGATCGTCATCAAACACTCCATTTCCCAGGCATGCACCAGCGAAAAATCTTCGCGCGGCAAAACAATCCCCAACGTCACCCCATCGATCGCGACAATATTGCCATCAGAATAAAGCCACAACAACGCCTTTTCTATCGTTATTTTGTCGGATTCCGCTTCTACAAACCTCGTTTTATGACTTGATCGACTTTTTTTGCGGATTTTCCGCTGGCTTTTCGCCGACCTCTGCCACCCAGCCAGCATGTCGTCACGTAAGGTTCGAGTCAAGAAGCTGAGTGTTAAAACGACGCTTCCAGTGCTCAGAGAGGACCAAATCGACCCTTCTGAGTACGAGGCACTTACTACCGAGACTCTTATCGCGACCGGTGTCGAGCAAGCCGAGGAAAATGTGAGTGTTTTCCCCCTCTGTGAGCAACCTGATATCACGTGCCTGACCACGTGATATCGCTTGGCAACATCTTCCGATTCACTCCTGATATCAACCCCTGGCCGTCTTCCACGAAGCTGACTGACACCAAAAACCATAGGAATACCATCTTCAATCTATTCTCAAGGAAGCTGGTACCAGTAATGATGCAGAAATCCCTGTCCCGCCTCCCCGGGAGAGCGACAACATCGACTATGATGAGCTCTACCCCAGTCACTTCAATAAACCATCCTCTTATATCCGGTTTTCACAAACCGTAGAGGAATGCATCACCTGTCTCTATGATATGACGACCGAGGATGATGAGTTTCTCAGAGAGTACAATAGTAAACCCTCTTCTGCCGGGGCCTTATCCGAAGATGACTTTGAACGCATCATGGAAGTGTTCGAGGACACGGCAGCGGAGCAAACGCCATTTGCATCGGTCGACAACACTGTCGTTGCTTATGACATGATGGTTCCCGGCCTGAATCACCTTGGCTCTCCGGCCATTCTCCAACACGCAAAGGCCATCTATGAGTACTGGAAATCTAGCCGACAGGAAGCTGGCAACAAACCACTGCATCCCTCGCTCAAGTTTGAGACTCACCAAGAAAGTGATGATACTGATCCCTTTGTCTGTTTCAGAAGGCGCGAGGCTCGACAGACGCGAAAAACCCGCGCTCGAGACAACAAGATTGCAGAGACACTCAAGAAGCTGCGTCGCGAACTTGAAGATGGTCGTCAGATTGTGGTTTTGACCTCTGAGCGTGAAATGCTAAAACGGGAGCTCTCGATGATGGATAGGGCCATCTTCGAAGAACGTGCGCGACTGAAGGAAATGAAGTTGAAACTGGGCATCAAAGGCGAGGACGAAGACCTGGTCAACCAAAAAGTACGTAATGCAACTCAATCCCATGACGACCGATCTTGGCGCTAACTTAGTGTTCAGCCTCAGAAACGCAAGCCGGCGGAGGCGCCTGTCATGCAAAGACCACCCGGTGCTCACCTTCGCGTACCCGTCCGTTCAGATGGCAGGTCTCTAGAGGCAGACCTAGTTTCGCTGGCAGACAAACTAGCAGAGAAGGAGACCGAACTGCGGCTCGACATAGAAATGAAGGTTCAGAACCATCGCAAATGGAATCAAAACCATATCGATCTCACTCGAGATCCGCTTTCGCCTGTCAAGGACGAGGGCACGGAACTGAAGTTCCGACCAGCGAAGACCCAATACTTGATGACGCCACCAGCCTCAACATCGTCAGAAATGGACTTGGATGAAGACGCACCTGAGCCTATGCAAGTAGACAAGCCGCAGCCCCCCATTTTCCAGTTTCTGGCCGGGAGTGATAGCGAGTCACAAACTCACCAACCAGCCTTCCGTCGTCGCATCGGTCGCTTGAACCGGCTTTGGATAGACCGGAGGGGCTTGACGACGCCGCCCCGTGCGGATGGCGACGAGTATTCGGACCGCTGGCGGTATGATTCCGACTCTGACGATGAACCGCCGGTATATGAAGTCGACCCTTTCGATACCCGTGCGCTCAAGTTTCGGGCAACAATCCCCTTGAATCCATATATGTTTCGGGGGAGACCGTCCGTTCCTCCAGATTCCGTCAACGGGGCACAAGCGGGAGCTCGAGCCCTACCACCCAATGTGTCGGCGGCGGCAGCAGCCCAGGCTCATGCACATGCGCAAGCCCACGCGCAAGCCCAGGCTCAGGCCCATGCTCAAGCTCAGGGACAGATACGAGTGCAACCGCAAGCACCGGCTCAGCAAGCTCAAGCGGTGTCTTGAACACCACAACCACCGACCCAAATGCGTTTTGTATGATATGATTTGCTGCGTGTTTATACCCAAAGTCGTCAGCGCAGGGAGGGGGAGAGCAGAGGTCGGCGGGCGAGGGGAATTATTTTCATGAAGTCTTGATGTATAGTATTTAGCTCGTGGGCCAGGCATTGCGTGGAGTTTGGAGCAGGGGTTTTTGGGGTTAGACATGGAGAGCCCTCGATGGCCCGAGTCGAAAATTAACAAAAACAAATAATGCTCTAGCTTTGACTAGAAAACGAGTTGTCTTCGTCGTTTGGATGTGATTGTATTGCCCAGACGTCGTTAGGAGGTCGAGGGAGGCAGTGTCGTGGAGAGCTGGGATGGTGATATCTGGTTGACCGAGGAGCTCTGATACATGGCGCTCCGAAGAAGGCGGACGCGAGGATTAGGTTGAGGGTGGCTGGGAGTATCTCTAGACGCATTTAGTGACTGTCAACGTTGTTGAAGAGAAATCGAGAAGGGATTTCGGTGGAGGTAACTTTGTAGGTCTGACGGGACAAGCTCTCGAGGAACCCCGAGTTATGTCATGTTAGCCCGAGGATGGAGTGTCTGTCAGCACGGACAGACGAGATGTCAGAGCCAGATGCTGCTGAAAAATAAAACCGTGCTTAAACATTCGAGAAGCTCATAGACGAGGAGACGAAAAGCAACATGGTGAGGAGAAAAAGAGGAGTTGAGGGTACACAGAGAGGCGCAAACGTGGGAGGAGTGTGGGCATGGGAAAAGGTGGCCGGCGAACCGGGCTGCTTGGATTTACAGTGTTGCAGAACCTTCCTCGGCCTTTGCTCGCTAAGGTTGTGTGAGCCACCAAATGAGCCACACAAACCTCAAGCCTCCTCTTCCCGAGAGACCTGGAGCCTGGCGAATCCATCTTTGTGACAGGGGCCTTGAGGGGACAGGGGCGGGGGTCTGGAATGGTGACCTTGTCAGCGGGAGTTAGTGGTCTTTCCCACTAAATCACAGCGGGTAGGCGTCCCTTAAGTTCCTCCTGTTCCGATGCTCCAGCACTGATAGATAAAAAAGTGCGGATGGCAGAAGAAAAAATCTTATTTGCGTAATCTGGGAATCACCCAGGGCTCGAATGGCAACGAAGAATTTCACCACTAAACCAATTACGCTGTTGTAGTTGTGATGAATAAACGCGGAAATCAGAATATCTAAGTAGTAATGCTCGGATATAGTGTTATGGGGCTGCTACAGCCCACATGGATAACAAATGTTAAATTCCGCGATAGATCCGTATTTAGCATCTAATTATTAGACTAACAGTCATAAAATAAGTATATATACCTCAAATACAGCCAGCATTTAGCTTAATGATAAGTAGTGTAGCTTTATACTGATATACGGGGTTTGTACGGATATGTGAACTATAGTAACATTTGTTATCCCTGTGGGCTGTAGGTACCTAATGGATTACCCTCCCAATTGAATTACCTAAGCCATGACGGTGGCCCGACCTGCGGATTTCGGCCCCACGTTCTCGACCTAAAGTGCCCCTCTATCAGTTTGTCTTATCGCCCCTCATTGGAGATTTGCGATGACATCTTGGCCCAAATAAACAGCTTATACCACTGTACTTCTAAAAAGAAGCTTGAGACCGGCCAGGCTGGGATCACCAAGAAGATTTCCTCGGTCGTTCTCCAAGGAACAGCGGAAAGCCCCAGAGAGGTATTTGGCTGCCTTTTCCAAACCTCATGACTGGAACTTGAACCTCAACACCAAAAAGCATACATCACGACCCCGAGACCACATCTTCATAATGGATTCCAAAACCACTTGGATTGCCCTCGGCTGCGAAGGCTCTGCCAACAAGTTAGGTATCGGCGTCATGCTTCATACTCCTACCAAAGCCACCATCCTCTCCAACCTCCGTCACACCTTCGTCTCCCCTCCCGGCACCGGCTTTCTCCCAAAAGACACCGCGGCCCACCACCGCGCGCACTTCGCATCCCTCGCTCGCCGTGCTCTCGCCGCTGCAAACGTTACCCCGGATAATATTGATTGTATCTGCTTCACCAAGGGACCCGGTATGGGCGCACCGCTCACGTCCGTAGCTATCGGGGCGAGGACCCTGAGCTTGCTGTGGGGGAAGCCTCTGGTAGGTGTGAACCATTGTGTTGGGCATATCGAAATGGGAAGACAGATTACAGGGGCACAAAATCCAGTTGTTTTGTACGTGAGCGGTGGTAATTCGCAGGTCATCGCCTATGCGGAACAGCGGTATCGGATCTTCGGCGAAACGCTCGACATTGCTGTAGGCAATTGCCTCGATCGCTTCGCACGTACCTTAGAGATCAGCAATGATCCAGCACCAGGTTACAATATCGAACAGCTAGCCAAGAAGGGCTCTAAATTACTTGATCTACCTTACACCGTCAAAGGAATGGACTGCTCCTTCTCGGGCATCCTCGCTTCGGCGGACGCCCTCGCCGTGCAGATGAAAGCGGGTGCCGACTTCACACCGGAAGACCTGTGCTTTACCCTACAAGAAACCGTCTTTGCTATGCTGGTTGAGATTACGGAGCGGGCGATGGCCCATGTGGGAAGTAATCAGGTCCTTATCGTCGGTGGCGTGGGATGCAACGAGCGGCTGCAGGAGATGATGGGCTCTATGGCCCAGGAGCGAGGCGGGAGCGTTTACGCTACGGACGAGAGGTTTTGTATTGACAATGGCATCATGATTGCCCAGGCCGGGCTGTTGGCATATAGAACAGGTTTCGAGACGCCGTTGGAGGAGAGCACGTGCACACAGCGGTTTAGAACCGACGAGGTCTATATCAAATGGCGAGACTGAACCCTAACTATGGTTTCATTCAATTTTTGTGTGAATCTCCATCATCATTCTCACTTGCAAAGGTATCTCTCCAACAACAGCTACGGTCACATATCTCATAACCCAAAATTTGGCCCCTGACATTCATGTCATCCCATGTTCACATGGCCTATCTCATACGAAGCAAGTCGCTACCGCCAGGAAAAGCCTTAAAAAGATGCTTCGACATCGCCCCCAAGATCTCGTTCAAGATAGGCCCCTTTAACCCTCATCAGTCGAGGTGGGCTTGTAGACAATCGTAGTTACATACTGCGAGCAAATTAGCGTACGAACTGCTTAATTTGAGAGGGCATCGTTTACTTTGCTTCTGTATCGAGTTGTTGCCGATACAGCTAAGATGTTGTTCTTAATACTACTCGTAGCGAGATGATTCAGGACAGTATGATTGGGCATGTTGAGAACACTGTTGTCATCCTTAAGAAGCGTAGCCGCGTTAAGGATCGGCTTACTTAGGAAACCTGGAAGAGAAGGTGGGGTGGGCAGTTTCTCAATAGCGGTAACCGCGTATTGATAAGCGGACGAGTCCTCGGGTTGATCGAAATCAAGCAGATACTGAGGAATCTGACTCCGGTAGCTCTCGGGAGACGAGACAGGCTTGCCCCTTGGTTGTTTGGGCTGGTCCTGTGCCTGGGTTTGGGAAGCATCGCCTTTGGCGGCGTCGGCTTCCGCGGTTGGCTTGGGGGCAGCCTGTGTTAATCTTTGCTGCTGGGCGTCATCGGGATTGACCTCGATGTAGTTGACCAAATTGTTTCCAAAATCGACGGTGGTTGGTATGTCGGGCGAAGTCTGCATGACACCATCAACCAAGAACCGCACATGATGAGTTCCGGGCAGGATCCCGATAGTCGCGGCGAAGCAACCCGGCTTGCCCTCACTATTTCTTGACATCAGCATCTCATCCTAAATCAGTGTCTCTTGTAGACAGCGAAACACGGCGAAATGGAGTGTGGTACTCATCTGAGACCCGTGGTTCAATCTGTAGCCACCCGAGCTGCCGGTGGCCAAAGATGTCTCTGATGGTGTAGGACGGAAGGGTCTTTCTCACTCACACTGGATGTAGTCGTTGCTTTCGATTCCACTGGAAGATGGTTCCTGTGACATATACCTTATCACCCCCCCTCACCCACTCCAGCTTGGTCGGTACGGTGGGCCTCGTCTTGTCCACCCGCAGCTCTTCACCGTCCTCCTCATCCACGGTAGTAGCGCTGAGGGCAGAGCTTTTCCTTGTGATGACCTCGGGCGAATCCACAGGCTCGACCTCCGGGAGGGTCTGATCCTGTTCTGGAGCAAGGATGGGCGAGCCGGGAGTATGAACCTCCTCGTCGATAGGGAGGGGTAGTCGAGGGGGGCGAGTCAGATACATGTCGGTGATGCTGCTGCTCGGAACGAGATGGGCTTCTGCATTAGCAGAGCTGTGGGAGCGTAAAGGGGAAGACTCGATGGGAACATCGACAGGCTTAGAAGGCGCATCGCGCGGGGCAGGCCTGGACTCAACAGGTTTCGCTTCGGAGGCCTTTATTGGAGCTGAGGCATTGCTGAGAGGAGAACCGCTCAGGGAGGAGACGGCAGTAGGAGGCAGACTTCGAGGACGGTTTATGACAGTCGAACCCTGAGCCTGGGCGAGAGACGGCTCCGGCGGAGCGGCGGAGCGGTGGGTGTGGCCGGGGATGATGTTACGAGCATCTTTGCGGTGATGGCGAGGCGACTCATGGCCCGAGCCTGGAGCAGATCCGTGAGCGGACCCCGGAGTCGACGGGGAGGGCGTCGCCGGTTTAGACGACGAAGATGGATTGTTGCCCATGTCGATGGCGGGAAGGCGGATGTTCCTGGTCGTTGAGGCCCGACCGTGATCGAGGTTGTGGTAGATGTCAGCGAGGAAAGATGTGATGCCTCAGTAAGGTTGGTAGAGGGTTCAGGCGAGTTTCTTCTTGTTTCTCCTATCTCCCGTCTGGATTATGACTGCTCGACCACAAATATATGGAGCACTACCATCGGTTATCAATACCAACGGTGCGACGACGATGTCATGTCCGTCAAGTGCCACCATCCACCGCGGGTACTGTGCAGAGTCGTTCGCTTGGCCGTCTTCGTTCGGGCGCTGGCCTCTTGTGGCTCCGCTATTCGTGAAAATCCTCGTATCGTCGCAATTGTAACGTGTTGAGTCGTTTGGTAACGTTATCGTCGATGTTATCGACTGGCTGCCGTCGTGGGGTGATAGATGTGGGAAGCCCGCTGAAGCCCGCCTTGCCAGCAACCTGTTGGTGAGATGGGTTCGAGTTGGGGAGCCGGTTGGGAGGTAGTGCGAGACTTTAGCGGTACGTGCCACGGATGATGCATAACGACCATACCATAACATCAGAAGCGAGGGCTTTAACAATTCGTCAGTATGAGCTTGATACCATTTCCGCCTGCTACGAAGCGGTCGGATACCTTGTTCTCTGGGTTCAAGCGCCTAGGTATCGCTCTTGAGGCGATTTCGCTGAGCAAGATACCTAAGTACCTACCTCACCTACCTTAGGTACCTTGGTAAGCCTGGACGTGAGTGCCCCTCCAAGTATCGCACTACAGCTCACAGGGATAACAAGTATTAAATTCCGCAGCTTTCTATTGTAACCCGCCACAGCGGAATAGAGAGAGATCCTTATTCATCTAATAATAAAAAAGAAGCATCTAATTGTTAGATCAATGGTTCTAAAATAAGTACATATAATTCAAAGCTGAGTAGTGCAACTTTAAACTGATCCGGGGGGGACGTTGTACATGAGCTATTATTTGTTTCCCTGTGGGCTGTATCTCAGGTACCCGGGTGGTCTCGAATCAGAGCAGCTGAGTTCGAAGCTTACCTGAAGCACGACCCTTCTATCGATCTCTCGGAAGCCCTAACAAAGCGCCGGTCAACGCCGTATCCAAATTTACTTTAGTACAGAGCCTTTCAGCAAGGAACACACGAATACATAGATCGACACGCGACTCTCCGCCACCGTTATTGCATGCCTCAGGTACCTTGGGTAGCTGTTACTTTACCTAGGTTGGGTTATGGAACAGTCAGTACCTCGCCTAATTCAGCCAAGCACTCATCCGTCATCCCCAAGAACAAGCTTGTTAGGCTCCTCCCCATTTATGTATGTTCTTGATGAATGGCAAGGTTTTCTCCAAAGCTTATGAATACGGGGTACCCGGTACTTGGAGCCAATATTGGGCAGGGCCAATTCTAGTGTTAAGCCCAACAAGGATACAAGCGACCCAGGAGCTCAAGCCCACTGTCAGACGCTGCACGCGACAGGGGCTCAGGAGTCCGGGGGCGGGCGGCCGGGCTTGGACGGTACGAAGTATATCCCCAGGCCATCATCGTCATTCTGTCATCCAGTCCATCCCTTGCATAAGGTAGGTAGGGCTACCTCTCTTTTTCTTTCTCTCTGCCCGAGTATAAAAGTTCGCCATCACACATGCCAGGACGTCCTTCACCGCCAAAGAATCACAACACTTGATCATCTCGCGGAATTGTCATCATGGTCGACGCAGAGCCGGCAGCATCGACAGCCCTGTCGCTCGTCTTCGACTCCATCCGAACCATCCTCCATGCTATTTACAGCATCCCCTGGGCCGGCTTCTTCTCTCTGCTCGGCCGCATCGTCGGTCTGCCTTGGAAAATCATATCCATACCTCTCAGTTTCATCGCCAATGCCTTCTTGGTTGTTTTTGCCCCCGTTCTATATATTCTTTCCTACATATCCTCGGGGTTCTCTGCAGTAGTTAATTTCTTCACCAGCCTAGAGGTAAGTGTGCTTATTTACTCGCCTCACACACGCTCAATCCAGCTGACATGGTGCATAGCCACTTTACATATTTGTGAGAGATAGCACCCTCGTCCGCTCGCCTTTTGTGTTACTGACATGATTGTGATCAAAGTTTGGAGCTGCTGCTACCGTTGGTGTTCTCGCTGGCGTCCTCATTGGAGCCTCATCCTCCATCCTGACCTCCTGGCTCGGCATACAGGACGATGATGATCTAGAAGCACGACCTTCCAAGTCGAGGTACCTTGAAGATTCGCCCAAGCACCGGGACTCGTCTTCGACCGAGTTCGAGTGGCAATGGCTGGAATCCTCGTCCCAGAGGCGACGCCCGCCGCATGGATTGTTATCACAGACCATTCACGAGGAGGATGATGATTCTGAGTATTAACTCAACATGTATTTAATACTACATGCGTCCGGCGCATCAAGCCTTCTCCACGTCGTTTGATGACGTACTCAAAGTGATCTCACGCTTCCCTCATATCTTCTTACAAGCCCTGAAACGCCGAGCTCTGATGTCTGAGTGCCTTATGTCTGCTGAACCATGCTGAACGCCGTGTCCATTCCCTGTCTTCCTACACCGCCGAGCCGAGCATTCTATCTTCGGTACACGTCGCGTTCTGTCCTTTCCCGGTCCCTGGATCGCTCATGCCTTGGAGACCGACTACGACTCCTTGTCGCGTGATCCCGGTCATAACGTCTTTCTTCCCGGCCGTTGAGGCGTCGTCGGTCATCTCTGGACCGATCGTCTCTCATGGGGCGGTCGTCCCGACGCTGTCCTCTATCATCCTGCCTATAAGCAGGGATATATGTGTCGATGTCGCCACCTCGTGGCGGACCACGGCTTCGAGGCGGAGCCCTGTCTCGATACTCCCCATCGTCTCCGGGGGGCAGACGTGCAGGCGGGCCACCACGGTCTCGCGGCTGCCATGCTGGTCGGCGGTCTTCAGGCCCATTGCGATCGGGCCCGCTGCGATATCGACCGCCGTTCACACCGTTCCGCCCATTTCCATATGGTTCGCTGCTGTTGAAACCGGCAGTCGCACCATTCGCGTCAGGGCCCAATCCCACCGTACCGCCTTTCGGCGCTGGAGGGAGAGCGGCCTTGCGATCATGGAATTTTCTTCGATCCAGCTCGTGGCTCTCTTCGAATATAGGGATCTCATGCGGCTCAAGCGGCAAAGGCGTCATCTTGAAATACGGATCTTCCAGCGCATCTACGGCATTGATCCGTGTCCTCCAGTCGAGCTTTAGTAGCTGTCGCAAGAGGCCAACAGCACCCGGACCACATCTAAAGCAGCAAGTCAGATTATGTGAAATGACTCGGCAGCCAGTATGAAGGAGGGGGGCGGGTGCTTACTCTCGAAATCGATTCTGAAGGTTACCTGGCCGGGCTCGAGGCGAAATGTGGCCGGCGCCAGGTAGTAATTTCCAGTTGGGCATGTTTTCTTCCGTAGGTGAGCCCATTAAATCCCAGATAATTTCCAACTGATGGACGTCGCTATCGCCCGCCAAGATCGGCTTCCCTGTCAACATCTCGCCGAAGACGCATCTAAGTTGACTGTCAGGGCCAGGTCACATCTTCATGTTCAAGTCTTATCTTACCCAACTCCCCACACGTCGATAGCAGTGGTGTATTGTCTCAACTGTAACAACAACTCAGGGGGCCTATACCAGCGCGTAACCACAAGACCAGTATAGTCTCGTCGACCTTCGCCCATGGCACGGCGAGCTTGGGGAACGTGCCCATCGTAATGCCGAGCCAAGCCAAAGTCAGCAATTTGCAAGATTCCTTTGTTGTTGATGAGAAGGTTCGCGGCTTTCATGTCTCGATGGAGAATGCGGTTATCGTGAAGGTAGCGCAACCCCTCAAGAAGCTGCAGCATGTAGCACTTTATTTGGGCCTCCTTGAAGTGCACCGAGGGATTGTCGAGCAAACCGGAGAGATCATGATCCATGTACGGGGTAGCCATGTAAATAATCGGCTTCTTGCGTTTATCGGCTGCGAGACGGTGTCAGTCGAGAGGGAAGTATGGAGTGGTATTGACAAGAAGCGCTCACTCTGTCTAGTTGGGTGCTCAACAGCCATATCCTCTAACCGTAGAATGTTTTTGTGGGATAAGAGCTTGAGAAGCTTGATTTCGCGGAGGGCGGTGATTGGGAACTAGACCAGGTCAGACAGAGTTGGAATGCCATCGACGCATGAATCGGCGACCTACGCCATCCTTCTCGTGATGCATGATGATCTTCTTTAGAGCGACGAGGGCGCCGGTCTTTCGCGATCGGGCGCGATGGACCTCGCTGTAAAATCCAGAGTCAGCGATGATTACCAGAAGTAAGTGTCTCAGCATGAAAACAGTACCCAAAGGTTCCCTCGCCTAGCTTCCCTTGCAGCTCATAATCGGATATTCGCGAACAACCGACGAAACTTGATCGAGGTCGTTGGTGGCTGAGGGCATACGTGCGCGGCGAGATGCCGCCTGGTGTGGTGTCTGAGGCTGTGTCCATGATGCTGGTGATGGCGGAACTGGGCAGAGTTCGACGGGTCGATGGTGAACGTCGTTAGTATCAAGCCAGGGATATCTGGGAGCATTGAAGTCGCATCGCCTCCGGTGCGCAGGGGAGTGGATAGGACTGTGGGTTATGAGTATCGAAGAGTGGCCTCGGGAAGCGAACAAAGAAACTCTAAAAAGAGTATATCTAGATGGTACAATCTGCACCCGTCAAGGTACGGAGAAAACGATTATTGTCGTCTTTGGCCGTTGGCCATTGACGGGACGAGAATCGAAGGCGGTGAGACGAAATGCCGGCAGAATTTCCCGAAGGTGTCACTTAGTGTGAGATCGGCCTTGGTCACAACAATTGCTTTCTTGATCGTCGGACCCTGATGGTTCTCTTGATGCAAATCAAGGTACGAGAAGAGGCGGCTTTTGTTGTACGAGCTGCCAACGCTTCTAAGCCATTGTTATGCCATCTCGTTGCCATATGCTCCTGCGCAAGCACGTCGAGGTCACACAATGGCTACTTGTGCTCCTCGCAATGCCTCAGCCGCCCGCCCTGCAGATGAACTCGCGTTTCCTCCGCAAACCAATGTAGGCCCGCAAGATTCGCTTGCAACTCCAGACGACCCGTCATCTACCGAATGTTGCATATCCCAAGGCTCCTGGTTGAGTTAGCTTCACCAGTGTTGCTTGTCCACGGTTGGCCAGACCAGCAACTCGCTCCCTCCACCCGTGCCACTTAGTGTGAATGCCGGCAGCCGCCCACAACACCTTATACGGGATCTTGTTTCCGGTAGTAAGTCAGAACCTTGCGTGTCCCGCCTTTGTAAGAGTTCGTCCAGGTAGTCCCGTTCCGGCAGTCAAAGAAACCTCCGCTCGAATGCCCAGTCCTTCCAAGGTATCTTAGTCACGCATCGCCTTATCGCGCTTCTTGCCGCGTCTATCGCCTAAAGATACGCGCTTCGACTCTCGAATACGTCGTGTCTTTTTCTTCTTCTTTCACCGCTCAACACCAGGCAAAGCAAAAATGGCCTGTCCTTCGCTTCAGCAATCCCTTCCGTCACAGGCGATCGACTCCTCATTCTCGTCAGCCCCCATGTGATCATGCGCGAAGCTCGGAGTGGCCCCAGATAAGTACTATCTGCCCGCCCAAGATATGGCGACTTAGGGGGTCTGGGACTTCTCTCACTCGTCAGTTGGAAGATTCTGTTACCCCTTCTAAACTCCCACTTGCTCCACATGATTACCTTTTCGACGCCCGCCCCCCCAGCCGTCTTGCCCGTTTGCCAACTTTCCGTCGCTTGATCTGTTTGGCTTTTTTTTTTTTTTTT
>JAMYIC010001185.1:5098-53979 GCA_024112705.1 Microcera coccophila
GATTCGGAACTGATGCTACTCAGGAGCACGTCCGCCTCGCCAAAGTTGCCTCAACAAAGGAGAGAGCCCTAACAAGCCCGCAGCTCTCAAAAGGCAAGGAAACTCGTGGGGGCGCGGTTCCATAATGGTCTTATGTACGCTAGACGGCTCTCCTGAACACGTCGCGATAGGATGGCCCTCAAGGTTCTCACGGCTTTTGGGACTCCTTAGCATGGTATGGCATTACATTACATTACAGAGGCAAGGCCAGATCCACGCAGCACGGGATTCACGGGCGCCTAAAAGGGCTGCTAAACAACATCGGGACGGGGGCGGCTTATGTGGGTTGCTGAAGCTGGTATGAGACGCACCTGATGATGCCGCAGAGCGAGAAGTCATCATGAGATGTCCAGTCCAGTGCACTACAGAAGAGCTACGGGGAGGAACGTGACTCTGGTTCTCTGCAAACCAACACTAACTGGGCTGGGGAAGCATTTCCAATTTACGCGGTCACAAGAGCAAACTGCGCTGATAAGTCGGATACGGATAGGGCGGGTACAAAGCAATTCGATGCGAGCTGGTGGTTGCACGTTTCCGGAAAGTCTCTTGAGTATCAGCAAATCAAAGTACAGCGTCCCGTCACCACTTTTGATCTTCGCGGCGGGTGGCAACCATTTCCCCATCCCATTCATGCATCCATGATCCAGTGAGATAAATCGAGGGTACTTGTGCATGCATGATGGCCCAGGATATCAGATCTTCTACACGCATGAGTGTCGTCGCCCCTTTCAGCTCCCTCTCGCCTTGTCGTGTGTGTTTGCTTACGACGACCGAGATCTATCTTTCTACACATCGTAGCCGAAAAGGTGTCGCACAACGGTTTCCCCGTTCCAACGGGGATGAGGCCATCAAGGTAGCTGAGTAATTGCCGTGAAACATGTTGGTAGCATTGTTGATGTGATGGCTCTGAGTCCGCGCCAAAGAGCATGACGCTACCGATATTGAGCTTCATTACCATGGCCATGACTCGATATCTACACCAAGAAAGTCGTTTTTCGACTTCTCAGCTCTGTGTTCGGCTTGGGATAGGAAAGCTGCAAATTATGAACCCTTGGTCTAGGGTGAGAGTGGTGGTGTGGTGGTGGCGTGGTGGCGTAGCGGTTCACGTACCCAAACAAGTGACAAGATCGAATATCCCAAAACAAAACCCTCAAGTCCCAAAAGTGAGCAAATAAGCCGGCGAACTACTCATTACTACTGCTGCTAGGATATAAGTACCATAGTAGATGCCTGCCTTATTACGAGTTAGAGATGAAGAACAGCAGGGTGCTTATCGGATCTAAATCGGCATCAAGCGGCCGGGCCCTCGAGAAATCGCCGGCAAATTCACGGCTTCTTGAAATTCCCATCTCAACACCAAGAACAGAAATCCCACGTGCTTCCCATCCGTGACGTTCCAACACACACATAATACCACTCCAGGCCACGCGCTCTTCGCGAACGCAACCACACTCTTTTCATGCCCCCTCTGCTCTTCCCGCCGCCTCAATCCTTCTTATCCCTCGACTGTCTCCCAGACATTGCGCTCCTCATCACCATGTCTAAAGCTACTCTCGCTACCATCGCCCTTGGCGCGGGCGGCGGCGCTGCCTTCACGGCCGCCATCTACTCCTTTCGCGGTGGGAAGGAGAGGAAGGCCGAATCTCAGACTACGATTCCCATGTCTTCCACGAATGCCTCTGCGACTATCGCTCCCATGCAACCCACTCCCATCGGCCTCCCTCCTAGCCAAGTCTTCCTCCCGCCGACTTCGCCAGCCCTTGCCGGGCCAGCAGGCACCACGCCCGTCGACCCAGCCGGCCTCTTCCAATACGGCTTCCCCGGCCCCGTCAACGACCTCGCGAGCCGTTCAGCGCTCGTGTCGAGCTACGACCGCCGACTGCGAAACCCCCATTGGGTCGCCGAGCACATCACCCCTGCTTCTCTCGCAAAGAAGGATGGCGATCGAAAGCACAGCACTTTTGTCGAAGACGACTCGGTGCCGCAAAAGTTCCGTGCCCTGCTCAAGGATTATTTCCGCAGCGGCTACGATCGAGGCCATCAAGTCCCTGCCGCGGACTGCAAGTGGTCCCAGAAGTCCATGGACGAGACATTCTACCTGACCAACATGTGCCCGCAAGTGGGCGAGGGCTTCAACCGGGATTACTGGGCACATTTCGAAGACTTCTGCCGTCGGTTGACCATTCAATACCCTTCCGTTCGCATCGTCACTGGCCCGCTCTACCTCCCCAAGAAGGACCCCGTCGATGGCAAATGGTATGTCAAATACGAGATGATCGGCTCGCCGCCCTCCGTTGCCGTGCCTACGCACTTCTACAAGGTCATCTTCGCAGAGGATGGTCGAATCGGTGGTAACGTCGCTCTTGGGGCATTCGTTCTCCCCAACACACCCATCTCCAACGATAAGCCAATTACGGATTTCGAGGTTCCTTTGGAGGCGGTGGAAAGAGCAAGTGGATTGGAGTTTGCGAGCAAGCTACCTCTTCAAAGGAGGAGGCGATTGTGTACTGATACAACCTGTGCGTTGGTTATCAAGGATTATGCGGACCGACAGAAGGCCTTTACCAAGAAGTAGGTTCTTGGCTGACTTGTATCAACACAGAGTTATATATGCTATATAGAGTTGCATTAGCGGAATCATCGCGTTGGGATTTGAGCTTATAACTCAGCACGGGCACATTGCATCGATAATAACCTCACTACATGTATACTAGCACACCTAATGGCCAACATGATTCATGCTCATAATTGCTCCATGTATGTTCATCGGCGTCCTATTATAGCAACCTATTTTATTTGCAAGAAAAATAGCACTCGATCTTGAAATATCAGTAACCAGCCCGGTGCCAAAGCAGTTAACCTTCTTGAACCGCATCTGTAAACTTGCAGATTTTATATCTACCGCCAACGCCATATACCAGGGTATTGATCAACTTGCTAATGTCACAACAGTGGGTGATATCGCTTCATCGTATGCGGGTATACTTTCCCTGCCGCTGCTCATGGCGAAGACTCTCCTCCTGACTGGGGAGAGGAGCTCGGCGTCTGTTGGAGTCATCCTTGCCCATGTCCATTCCAGGGATAGGAAGTGGTGGGACAGGAAGTGGGAAGTTGCCTGGTGGAGGAATGCCCCCAGGGGGTGGAACGAGACCAGGCGGGAAAGCCCCGGGTGGTGGAAGCGGGACACCGGCTTTCTTCATCAGCTCAAGGAGTTGAGCAGGGTCGGGGGGGTTGTTGGGGTCAAGGCCGGGCAGAAGCGGCGGGGGAGCACCGTTGAGCCCGGGCAGAGGGAATGGAAGTGGTGGAGGGGGGGCACCGGCGTTAGCACCGACGCCGGGGATATTGGGTGGTGGAACGGCAGAGCCAAGTCCCGGCACACCACCGCCCAAGGGGAGGCCAGGAATGCCTGGAAGGCCGGGAGGGGCGGCAGCTTTCGCTGCGTCCTGGTCCACCAGTGCGTCCATTTCATCCTCCATCTCTTGCTGTTCCTCCTCTTGTCGCTGACGGCGATTGCCACGGCGATCCCAAGTCCCCTGAGCTTCTGCAGCTGCTTCGCCAATATGGTAGCGATCCTGGAATACTTCGCTATCACCAGGTCTGGCACGAGTCCAGAAACGAGTGATACGGTCGTTGGATCCAGAGGCAAGGATGTGACCCAGAGGATGCCAATCAAGGGACCAAATAGCGTAGTCGTGAGCAAAAGGCACTTTGTGCATTGGCCATATTGACTGAGCTGTAGCCGTGGTCGGGTCAGGACTATCATATGGGGCAACAGTCAGCGCATGACCGGGTGGTGGGTTGGGGCAATCCAATATGTAGTGGAAGAGAGAGCCATCCATGCCACCAGTGCTGAGGAGGTTGGCATGGACAGGGTGCCAGGCAATGGTTGAGATGTCCTTCTCATGACCTTTGAGGAGAACAATGTCGCGCATCATCCTGAGGTCAAAAATGCGTGCCGTCTGATCTCTTGCCGAGGTTGCGAGACAGGCGCCTCGGATCTTCTCAAAAAGAACCTTGGTGATAGTACTCTTGTGTCCGTGGAGAGTCGTGAGACAGCGACTGGTACGAGGGTCCCAGAGCTTGACCAAGTGATCCTTGGAGCCAGACACGAGAAGACCCTTGGTAGGATGCCAATCGACACTCTTGGCATCCCAGCCGTGACCCTCAAGCTTGGACTCAATAGATCCCAGCGCGAAGTCAAACACCTTCAAGGTCGAGTCATCACTGGCGGTGACGAACTTGGAATCGTTAGGGCTGAAAGCCATGTCTCGGATAGGATCGGTGTGAGCATTGATGCTCTGAACGTTGTTGAAGTTTGGCTGCCAGTATTTGATGACACCGTCATGATCAGCCGAGATAAGCCAGTCATCACTGTGAGAATACTCGAGGGATCGAATAGCAGAGTCGTGGGCTTGCATGATAGTTTCGAAGTTGAAACCTGTGCCGTTCCACAGAGTAAACTCGCCACTTGTCGACGCCGTCAACAATCTTCGACCTTCAGGGGTCCATCGGACAACATTGATCGGATGCTTGATCTTGTTTAGAGAGGAGTGTAGGTGCTTGATGGGTATACTATCAGCAGGCCGAGTTGGTCTGGCCGCTGCAGGTAGCATCTAACGCAAAGGGGTCAGTTTCTTCCACGAGAACTCCAGCCGAGAAGCACTCACATCAACAATGTAACTGTGACTGGGACGTTCCGCCTCTCCACTGTATGATCCCCGATAGTTTGGCGCTCGATTATGAAGCCAGTGCGTGACAGTCGCGCCGTAGTCGGTTACGGGACCTTTAGGTTCAATGGTTAGCCCTTCGAACAAGGTCGCCTCGTTTTTGTCACGCTTGTCCATGGCGGCAGAAACGCCAGTGATCCCGCAGGAGTATGCAAGTCTCAAGACAAGAGCTCGATATGGAGATGAAGATGGCAGTAAGGATCATAAAACTTGACTGTATGGAGCATAGCCTCGTCTCCTTTTCAGCAATGATAGCAGACAGCCATTGACGCGAGGAGTCATATATTTGCCATAAAAAAAAAGCGCTACTCTTTCCTGACGTTCTATTATCGACAAGCACTGCCCGGGCCCGTTGAGTTCCTGAATCTTTGAATCCAGGGCCATTCATTCACCTAGCCTGCCACTCAGCAAGAAGGCGGAAACAATTGAAAACAAAAGACAATGACGCACAAAAGAAAGGCGGGACGCAAGAAATGCCAAATCACTCACGTCGACCTCTGACTTTTACAAAACCTGCATCTTGTCCATCATCACCACCTCGGTCACCCCCTCGACCACCACGGTCACCACGAGGCTCGTAGGCCATTGTGGCTATTGCCCGTTCGAGGACTCAAGCATCCAGAAAATGGGAACCCAAGAAATCAATGCACGTTTAGAAACAACTGGAAGATGTTGGAAGTATAAGGCTGCCGAATATATCACGTCTTGAGTGCTTGAATGTCGATATTTTTGTCCGTCAACCCGAGAAGAAATGAATACAATATCAAAGCTATTGTGCTGTTGTGACTGAGAAAGAGCTGAAGTTGAGCAAACCGAGCGATAGATTAAGCGGAGATCTACCGGTCTTTGTTCGATCACAGTCATGTGACCACAGGAGGTAAGGTTGTCTTCCGGTCGTTGGTTTGCTTAGTCACTGCCCATGGTTGACGGACGCCTCAACTAATGGCGTATCTGCTCTTGCCCAAGATCTGCCCCCCTTCCAACAAATTCCTCAACAGCAGATTTGATGAGATCAACGGCCGGACTATCTGAGATTTTTATGTTATCATGTATTACCAAGAATGGTGTGTGCCTTTATCCACTGGCTCTCCTGCTCCGGCCGGTCGAATTAGCATCTCCATGACTTTCACATGCTCCAACTCTAGCGCACGAGCGCACAAGCGTGGCAGCTTGCAGCCAACGGTACGCAGCCACACTTGCAAGGGGCATGGTCCCACGAAGAACCCCCGCGACCACTAACAGCCACTGACGACCACTGGAGACAGCTTGCGACAGCGATGAGCCCACTAAAACCTGTGGCTCGCGGGCACCGGGCGCCGGGCCTCCTCCCTAAAGCCCCGCTCAGGATGCATGCAACCATGCATGCACGCCACTGCATGCCACAGTCACGGACGAGCGTCACAACTTGGTTTGTTGATGCAACGAAAGTTATCGGCTCAGGGATTTGCTCCTCGGGATTTCTCCCCCCCTCAATTGGGTTTTTACTCTTGAATTACTCTACTTACTGTCTCGTTCTCTGACTCCCGCATTCCAGCATTGATTACTTCAAGACGACGCAGCGCACGCGCTGCTATATGGTTGGTCAGTTTTACCAGGTTGCATACTCTGTCCGTGATAGCTTATCAGGTCTCGCCACAGTATAATTCGACAGACGGCGCTCCTTTATCGCAACACAATCCCTCAGTCTCCTGAATCACCAACATCGCTCAGGCGTGGTAGATGGGATCAGCCATGAATTCGGCGACATCAACCAGCGTTGAGACCTCCAATGGTTCTCTTTCGCAGCGCAATCAGCCCAGCCAAACCGAGACCGAGCAGCAAAATGGAGCTAATACGTCAGTACGAAGACAACAGTCAACCACAAAGTACAGGCATGTCGCTGCTGTTCACTCAAAAACGAGGCCATCGACCCTCAGCCATGACTCTGCTGCCACTCCCAGCTTTCTCGGGTTTCGAAACTTGATGGTAATTGTGCTGGGTAAGTGTCATAGGTGCCCTCACGGGCTTTCACCGAGAGGAGGTGGAGTAGTAGCATGCTAACGCTCGGCAGTGGCTGGCAACTTGCGATTGATGATTGAAAATTTGCAAAAGGCATGAAAGCAACAACACACTCTTGTTCAATACGAAACTAATGCGGAAAGTAGTACGGAGTTTTGATTTGCGTCAGATGTCACGATTATAGCCGTCAGGATATCCTGTTGGGCTTGTCGCTCTACCTCCTCATGCCATGCCATCTCCTCACTGCATACCTGATTGAGTTGGCTGCAGCTCAACAAGCCCGAGGATCGAGGCGACGAATCAAGGATGGTCAAACCGGCCCATCGGAGGAAGATCGAAAGAAGTTTCATTCAATTTGGATTCTTGTTGCTTGGGCACATTTCATCAACGTTTCGCTGGCTCTGCTCATCACGACAGGGGTCGTCTACTTCAAAATCTACCATCCTCTCATTGGCACGCTCAACCAGCTGCACGCTGTCATTGTTTGGCTCAAGATGGCATCATACGCTTTCACCAACCGAGACCTACGACATGCCTACCTTCATCCAGTCAAGGGCGAGCTCGTTCCGGAGCTTTACTCTCAATGCCCATATCCGCGGAACATCACGGTGGGCAACCTTGTATACTTTTGGTGGGCGCCCACGTTGGTTTACCAACCTGTGTATCCGCGAACCGACAAAATTAGATGGGTCTTCGTAGGGAAACGACTGGGAGAGGTATTCTGTCTCAGCGTTTTCATCTGGTTTGCTACTGCTCAGTACGCCACCCCCGTCTTGCAGAACTCGCTCGACAAGATTGCTTCTCTTGACATTCCATCCATCTTAGAGCGACTTCTGAAGCTCTCGACTATTTCTCTGGTCATCTGGCTTGCGGGGTTTTTTGCACTCTTCCAGTCCTTCCTCAACGCCCTGGCAGAGATTCTGAGGTTCGGCGATAGGGCCTTCTACGACGACTGGTGGAATAGCGAGAGCCTTGGTGCCTACTGGCGAACTTGGAATAAGCCTGTCTACACATTTTTCAAGCGCCACGTGTACATGCCTTTACTTGGCCGCGGCTGGACCCCTAAAGCGGCTAGTTTTGCTGTCTTCTTCCTCTCCGCTGTCCTGCATGAGATCCTCGTCGGTGTTCCTACCCACAATATCATTGGTAAGACGAAGCTGCCTCATTCGCTTGCATCGCTAACCTGTGTTTCTAGGGGTCGCTTTTGCCGGCATGATGTTCCAAGTCCCGCTCATTGCTATCACAACACCTTTGGAGAAGATGAAACTCGGCCATGGCGGGAAGGTAATTGGTAATGCTATCTTCTGGGTATCTTTTACGACGTTCGGGCAGCCTTTCGCAGCCTTGATGTACTTTTATGCATGGCAAGCGAAATATGGTAGTGTCAGCAAACAGGCACCACCAGTCATAGCTCTTTAGGGGAACCCAGAAATATTCTTGGATACAGAGCCAGGTAGATGGCATGCTCGTTCTCTCTGTCTCTTATACTATGAAATAAATATTCCAGTTCTTTGGCCGTAAATGCCGTCCACTTATACCAGCGCGTACTTGGTTCTGATATCAGATAAGCGGCATCTTGGTGCCTACACGTTTTCGATACTCGATGTACTCATCCTTGAAGAACTCAACCAACCTGGCCTCCTCATGCCTAATTCTCTTGCTAAAGAAGAGCCATAACACTGCCGTATATGCGACGAAACAAATGACATTACCAAGAACCAGTTGAGTTCCCAAACCCCAGTAGAAGAAGCCAAAATAGCTTGGGTGTCGAAAGATGGAGTAAATCCCTGACGTGATAAGGGTGTGAGATTCCGCCTTCTTGGTTTGGACTTGATGGTTAAAGCTCGCGCCAGCGTGGAACATGGCCGCAGAACGCACGACTTGTCCGATAAGAACCATGAAGAGACCAGCAGCTAGGATGAGATTTCCGGAGCCGAGAGGTGCCCAGTTCCTCCGCGGGAACAAGGTAGATACCACAGCGCATTCTAAGAAGGCAGCCGAATGAGCAATGGCATACGAAGGCCAGTTGGCCGTCAATAAGAAGCTGTCAATGCTCGCGACAAGAGTGTTTCTCTCAGCCGTCGTCCAGAATTCAAGGAAGTGAAATAGAGACAGGGCAAAGAGAAAGAAAGGGACACGCCAGATGGGGCTGTCGGTGAAGTGCAGGATGGCGACAATGCTGACCCCGCTGAGCGCCAGAGAGATACCCAGGCAGAAGGCACGGACAGCGATGCCAGCCAGAGATTTGGGCTGGCCTGGGAAGAAGGGCTTGAGTGCCGAGATGGAGGTCAGATCATCGCTTTGCAAGGGCGAGGGCGAGGGAGAGGTGTGATGGGAGGTTGATGGGCTGAAGTTTGGCCCGAGACG
This sequence comes from Microcera coccophila, assembly GCA_024112705.1. Taxonomy (NCBI): domain Eukaryota; kingdom Fungi; phylum Ascomycota; class Sordariomycetes; order Hypocreales; family Nectriaceae; genus Microcera; species Microcera coccophila. The sequence goes on from JAMYIC010001185.1 coordinate 14,230, forward strand.
ATGCTGGACTTCGCCAGTTGCTCTTGGGAATGCTTCTGCCATTTTGACGAGTCCTTCGGCGTCTGAGATTACGAGACGAGGGAGCTGAGCCGAGGAGGTGTTTCGTCTAAAGCCGCGTTGAGAATATTGGTCTCTGAGCCACGTGAGTGTATGCCGAAGCGTCGTTCAAGTGAGAGAATTTGCGAGACTCGAGAGTATTGAAATGAGTGAAAAAAAGAGGGTGAAGAAAGAAGAAGTAACGAGAGAAGATAACCTAATCAAAACCGAAAGAGAGAAGAAAAACACTAATACAGTCCTAAATTAACCATTGTTCTTATGAATGACGTCGATGTTGTTTGTGATGGAGAGAACAATATGATACGGTTGGAGTTGGCTGCTGCGCTTTCACGGCGCTCTCTACTAGCGTCCACGGGCCGAGCTGACAACCGGGGGGTCACTTAGCATGTGGGGGGTACTTGGAGGAACATGGGTCGAAAATAGCCAATTCAGCCTTGAATCCCGCCCTGGGGCGGCATGCTGGTTATTTCGGGAGGAACGAGTTTATAGGCAATTTTTTTCCCCGGCTTATTTGAAGAGTAATTTCTTAGTAAGGTTCGCCGTGTGTCATGTTGTCGCTGAGACGCAGTTCCAGGCTCGAGAATTTTCCCTGGGATAGACTTGAAAGAAGGTACTCGTGAGTACCTGGGGCACTCTGCTATCGTACAGCATTAATCAAAAAGTCTACCCTTGGTTGCTCATATCTATAGATGAGATTAAGGACAAGATCAAGGATAGGATAATATTGAGACTAGGATATTTAGCAGTTTTACTTACCCGCTTCCTCCTTCCTCACACCCAGGTCGTGTTTCCAACCTTATAGGTGTGATTATAGGAACTCTATCCCTCGTACCCATCACAAGATAGGGTATGATAGGATTCTCTATGAACTACTTGAGCTTCTAGTATTGATGCCTCGTCTGACTGGTTGAAGGTTTAGTATTACTCCAGTCTTGTGCTGGGCACAGTCGAGCTCACATTCCATGAGACAATTTGATCCAAGATGGCCGACGGCCTCGGAGCTAGTCTAGACTACTAAAGTAGGGGGGGTCATCTCGATACCGGAGATTTTGGAGGCCAAACCCTCCATCTCGAATCATTAAACAGATATTAATCTATAGAGTCGCTGAACTCTGGACGCATCGTTCAGCAACTTACTCGAGTTCATGAACAGCAGGCTTACATCTAAGAATTTGTTTTGTGATACATTCGCTAGCCGAATTTTCCATGGTGAGCGCTCTCGGGTTCCTGCTCCTTCAATTCTTGTGGTCCAAAGCCAAGCAACATCTTGGATAATATTATGGGTCGAAACCCCGAAACGGAGGATATATTCGTCGACCGAATGTCGTAAGTCGTGCAATCGTAAAGACAACTTGATCGTATCAAAGTCCACCTTGAATCGAGAAGGAAGAAATAACGAGGACTAATACATTTATAAATCCCCAGGTGCATGGAATCCAGGTATTCATCTCGTAGTAGCCGGCCGAATAGATGGCGCCAAGTCTATTTCCAATTAGATGCCTAGCACCGAGTGACTTGCGATGACACTCACATCAGACCGACAACGCTCCCAGCAATGACTGCCTCAAGACCCGCCGTGACCAGGTAGACGATGGGGATCGCCCATAGATACTTCCACGATGACTTCTTCCAACCATGCGTAGACAAAGCGATCAGCACCGCGCCTAGGTGGAAAATCGCATATGCGACGAGAGTCCATATCAACGTGAACTGCCAAACATCCAAGACATAGTAAAGGGTGAATTCCTTGTCGGCGGTAGTGTCATGCAGGGTGTGAACGTTCAAGGACGGGAAACGCGGCGTCTGGTAGTTCTCGGGAGGTTTACTTTGGTACCCCATCTGCGTAGTGTGATTGGATTAGCAAAGTAGTAGAATATGGGGAGGACTAGGACTTACCGTGCCATTGTTGAAGCTACACTCTGAATGATGATGTCGCGACGGGCGATGAGGCGGTGGAATTAATTGACAGGGACAGGGATCTAGTGGGTAAGCTACGGGGCCGGGGAAGCTCCTCCAGGGGCATCGCTTCAGGCCTCGGCAAAAGCTCGTGATTCGGCCAATCTCACCACGACGGCTTCCGGGGCTCAACTTTCAATACTTCTTCATCCACATTCTTCACATTAGATGCGCCGCTATGCCTGCCGATAGACTCCTCAACACTGTTCTACAGTACTATCAAGATGTCCACGATCCTGCCAAAACCGATCAGATAATTGGCTCGACGACACATCTTCTTACCGAGCTCTCCAACCCGCGAAATCTTGGAGTGCTAACGTCGCAATTACTCACAGCGCCGGCAATATGGCAGCAACCTGGAGGTGTTCGGACGTCGGTACGAATAATTAGCATCTACAACACAGCGGCCGCGCGCGTGCATGACCATGAGGTTGCCTGGTCGAGCCGCAAAGAGCCTCATCACGAAGGCGGTGGCCTTCGTTGCGAGGCGTGGACGAAGGCCGTTGTCAAAGGAGCCGATGACCGGTCAAGACGATGGCAGCATCTCCTTCTCTTGACCGGGGTCTTGATGGGCATGGAGGGAAACAGCCGGACATCATTATCGAGGAGCTTGAGAAACACGCTAGAACAGGCTGTAGTGACAGCTGCGAACTTGTCATTCGAAAGTCAGCTCGAAGATGGGCCGGTCGCGGGAGCTTCAATCGTCATGGCCCTTAACTTCGCCTTTCCGCTACTCTCCGACTTTCATAGGAGCTTAATCAATTGCAACGCATTACTGCCACTTGTAATATGGACCCTTACTGCGAACGAAGGCTGGGGCGAGGGCCAGTTTATTGATGCCATCAGCGCCGAAACCAGCCAGTCGCCGAATCATCAGCTAGCATGGTCTCCGACGACCCCTTCGTTCCGATACATTCAAGAGCTAGAGAAACGTCCTGCTCTGGCTAATATTGGACCTCTGTCTAAATTAGCTGGATTCGCTGTCCAAGGGGCAACTGATACGAGAGTTGTGCTACAAGCGCAGGATGCGCTTCTACTCTTCAGTCGCAAAGTTTTGGATGCTTGGCGAAGGAACCGTTTCAGCGACATCGATCCTGCGTTCGAACGGAACTCGCTCACGCCTGAGACGCTGAAGAGCACTTGGCCAGCATTGTGGACCTTGTTCAGGCAGCTCATGTTTGGAGTCATTGCGATACTCCAAGCCATAGTCTCACGAGGTCTGTTAGATCCATTCATGTTGAACGACAATGCATCTCACGGAATCGCTGCCAAGTCATTAAACATCCTTCGCAACCTCTTCTTCATTTCCTCTCGAAACAGCAACAACGCGTTCCAGGTATACGCCTTTACTTATTTGACATCCATCGACGTCCTTTCCCGCAACTCCACAGCATCAGAAGCTTTCTTGAAGGAATCACGGAATGCGGAAGCCCCAGTTTCAACCATTTACCTTGAAAGAACTCTGGATTTGTTTTACTTGAACTTGTCAGAGCACCTACCGCTGATCTTGTCGACGGCTGCTTGTGATGCCCTGATCATCAAACCAGCAACTGCGTACATCTCCCACAACGGAACAATGACGCCGTCAATGGTCGAAATTTTCGAATCGGCGCACAGCGCTATTCTTTCAGTGCTGTCTTGCCCTCAACACAGCTTTCTCACTGTACAAACAACACCTTTCTACATCGTCAAGCTTTTCGAATCGTTCCCACAACACATATCCTCACGTCAATTCAGAGTGGCGTTCAAGACGGTCATGCAGATAGTGTCACCCCCATTCCCCATCGCAGAGATGGAGCCACATCTGTCCGAGACGCTGCTCGAGATGCTGCGTGCTTACACATCAGCTGCTTCACCGGCTCCTCTTCCTGTCACACCCGATTCTGCGTCACGCGCAGAGTCAGAAACGGTACAAGAGCCTGCATCTCAACAGAGTACATTCGCATTGGGCATGGTCGACTCATTGCCATATCTCCCCCTGCCATTGGTGCAGGATTGGCTCACAGTCACCGCCCAGGTGATGAACGGAATTTCCGATCCTGCGCTTCGAGAGCCTGTTAAGAAGCGGTTCATCGATATACTTGTCAGTGGAGAAATGGATGTTGAGCGCGCGACTATCGGCGTGGCTTGGTGGGGGACGCAAGGTGGCCGTGAGCTGGTCTTGCTTGGAGGTTCTGGAGAGCTGATGATGAGTGGAGCTATCGTCAGCGCCGACCGATCCAGCAGACTATGAGCTCCCAACCAGTCTCGTTACTCTAGTGACAGCGTCAATTCATCGGCGCGCATGGGATCGGGAAGTCAACCAGGCTATCAGGGTTTAATCAGAGTCGCCCGAGCATCTCAGTTTGAGCGAGACTACAGATCGACAAAGAACAAGTCTCGCACGGCCGTGCTCGTTCCACTTAAATGGGACGATGGCTTCAGATTTCGATGCCTGCTAAAGCGTCTCGAATGTTAGGAATGTCTTGGGGGTAGCACCAATAGTATCAAGCGCCCATACTTTCTCAACATGAACAGTGGATATGCCGGGATAGCAACCCATGCATTCATTCCGCCATTAGGCTCCTGGTTTGTTGCGGTCACTACAGTCTGAGGTACCGTGAGGCCTCGTGAGGACTCCAAGCGCTCTTTTAAGCTGTACCTACGAGGCACTCCCCTGAGACAGGTCTCACCTCGGCAAATAACGCGATGAGGACAACGAGATGCCGCCAGCTGCGGGGAAACAGTGAATAGTGACATTCTTCATTCACGTGTTCGATGCAACACAGAAGCTGCAGTCCGGGAGTTACAGTCGATACGAATACACTACGCAGCTGATCTTGAAGCTGGTCCAACGCCTGGCAACATGGTTCGAAGCCGAAGTCCCTTACTGGGTGCCCAACTTGGAGTGCTATGTAGCATGTATTGGTGGAGAAATCAGATGGCCTATTCATCTTGATTGATAGCCCGGAGGCCATCAGTGGGGTCCGTATGGATCTGGAATCTAGCAAGCATGTTTGGGGGCTGGAATTGCCATCGACAAGACCATCAAGGGTCCTGTGGAGATGGTGCTTTCCTGCAAAACTCGCCGACACCCGCTTGCGCCCGCGTCTGGGCGGGTTGAAGCTTGGAAGCTCACCATCACCATTGCAGAGGGTGGCGCGGATCCTTCCATACCAATCAGACTTGATTGCCTACGGCTACCGCATCTCCATAAACGAAAATTGTAACTCAGGAATACTTAAGACGTCCCTTGTTTCTGCTGTTATTTGGACCCCTCCTGCAAATCATCGTCGTCCAAGATCTACCACGTGGAGTCGTTGCTGGCCAACGTGTCCCAAGCTCAATCAGGTCGCTGCACAGCCCGACGGCCCAAGACAAAATACTTCAGCTCGTCGGGGACCCCAACCGGATAGAAGACCTTGTCCAGCTGGGTGCGCTTCCAGACTAACGACACTAGAACCCCCCACTAATGCAGCCGTCAACCAGATCCATCTTGGTCGGACCCCGCCTCAAAGCTTGGTCCTCAGCATCGGGAGCCTATGACGAGCTTCGTCACCGTTGATGCTGTCGACGCAATCATGAAGGGGAAAGCTGGGCCTGAAACCGGCGATCTGTACAAAATGGTACTTCCAAGATGCTGAGGGACCTGGATGAGATGCCGAGTATCCAGGCTGAGGTGTGTCGGAGGTACGTCGCACCGGAGGGATCATCAGCTCAATGCCCTGTTTTCGAGCAACATCGGGATGTTATGGAGGAATGACGACGGTGCGGGCCAGACCAACAGTAGGTGCGGACGGGTGGGACAAGTCTCATGCTGGTTGGTCGAAGCTCCTCCTGGGTGCCGCTAAGGCGTGCTTTGCCATGGCGATGCTGCTGAGTGCCCGTTCAAGGTCTCTTGTTTCGGGAACCTTGTACTCTGGATACCCATGGCTACATACGACTATGTACCAATGACTTGTGTATCATCTTGCATGCCGTCGTAGCCCGGGAGGGCACGTCATTCCGAGGGAACTGAGGGGTATGATGAGGTGAGGGAGCCGTCGGTTGACGAGCTGGAAGGGGGAGCTTGAGCAGAGCTTCCTGTTATTAAACCAACGCAGCCCCCCCTCCATCTTGTCAAGAGTCTCTTCTTATTTCATTATTCTCAGCCCGAATACCCTTCTCAAACCCTATCCACTCTATTTAACCTATCCAATCTATCCTATCCGTCAAAAACAACTTACACAATGTCTTACGGCGGCAACGACGACTCCAGCTACGGCGGCAACAATGACAGCTACGTATGAAGCTCTCTCACCCCTCCATCACACTATGTCATCTTAACAATTCTTCTAGGGCTCGTCTGGCCGTCGCAACGACGACACCTTTGGCTCTGGTGGCCAGAACACCGATAGCTACGGCTCCTCTGGCCGCACTGGCCGAAACACCGATACATTAGGCTCCACGGGCAACCAGTCCTCAGGCTTCGGCCGCACTGGTGACGACTCCTACGGGACCGGCAACCAGTCTTCCACTACCGGTGGCTATGGCTCATCCAACAGGGATGACAACTTCGGAACCTCCAACACCTCGTCTGGTAGCTACGGCACTGGCTCTGGCCGTCGAGACGATGATGACACCTACGGCTCAAGCAACACAACCTCTACCGGCGGTTACGGCTCCGGTAATAAGACCTCTACTGGCGGCTACGGCTCTACCGGCCTGGGCGACGACGACAGCTACGGCTCTGGCCGCGGCAACAGGGACAACCTTACTGGCTCTTCCAAGACCACCGGCTCCTATGGTGATGATACCTATGGGTCTGGTAACAAGTCGTCCACCACTGGCTCCTATGGTGATGACTCCTACGGCTCCGGTAACAAGTCGTCCACCACCGGCGGCTATGGTTCCTCCAACCAAGGTGACAACTTTGGAACTTCCAACACCTCTTCTGGTGCCTATGGTTCCTCCACCGGCCGCAACGATGATTCGTACGGCTCTGGCAACAACAACAAAAATGACAAGAACGACAGCACCTTTGGCAAGATCCTCGAGAAGGCTGGATCTGCCCTCGGCAGCAACAAGATTGAGCAGAAGGGTGCTGAGAAGCGCTACAACGCCGACAATAGCAACGACTACTAAGCGTTGTTGGGATTTGATGCGCAGTTCAAGTATCAGTAATGAGTTAATGTCAACTTGATGAGATTCTTCTCCTCTTATCTTTAATATTGGCGTGCTTTGTGACATGATATGGTTCTATGCTAGTGATGCTAGGATGCAAAAGTGAAAATCCGGAAACAAATCTCATGTCATCCACCATGTCCACCACCTATACTCCATACACTTATCATAACTACCATCACAGTGCGAAGGCCACTAACCCAACCTCTTATCAATCTTCACAAGTACAGCTCCATCCGTAGTCCTTCCATCACAATCTAGCAAATGCACAAATCTATACCCCTGCCCCAACCGATCCAACCGCACACAAGCCCACGCCGCCAAATCATCCTTCCCAATCTCATCGTCCTGCACCTTGAACCTCACCCACGACAGCTCCTCGACCAAGTGCGGCACGTGGTGAAACACGGCCGTTTCGCCCGCCAGGTCTACGTCCTGGCCCTTGTGCGAGCGCGTGCGCGCCTTGTACTGGCCCTGGCGCTCGTGTCCGTGGTTGGGGATTGTGCCGCCGTGGTATTCGTCTGGGCCTTCGACATGGAGCTCCACTTTGATGTAGGGGTTGAAGCTTTTGGCGGATTTGTCGCCGGGGGGGAGGGGGATGTTTTGGGCGGCGAGGAAGGTTATGTTTAGGGTGAGGGTTTGGCGGGATATGGTGTTGAGGTGGTCTTTGCCTTCGATCTGGGGGCGGTATCCTGTGATGTCGTTAGTTGGCGTGGAGAGAGAGAGAGAGAGAGAGAGAGAGAGATGGCGCATACCTTCAGGCTTGAGGACATATCCTCCCGTTCCAGCAAACATCCCTTCGTTCAACATCATCCCCACATCCCACTTCTGCCAATTCAGCGCCACGATTTGAATTCCCTTCCTCCAAAATACCGAAGGGTCCAAATTCGACGACCCAATCCTCAAACTCCAAGGATAGGTCCTCATTAAGAAGTATCTGTTATGATTGAAAAGCTCTGCGGCTTGCTTCTCGTGAACATCCGCCACCTTCTTCTCCGAAAGGGAGAAGACGTGAGTCGGCATCGCGGCTTCAGGCTGACCGAGGCTCTTGAACGAGACGCCCCGCGTGTATATGCCCAGTTTGCTAAGTTCTGGGATGATCTTGGAGGGTTTCTGCGGTGTCTTCGTCTTTGCGTCTTGCGGCACGTGTTCCTCTTCCTCACTCTCGTCTGCGACGGGGGCTCCGCAAGGAGGAGCGTACTTGACCTTGATGAGAAGCTTGCCACGAAGTGCATGTGGGCTGGGGAGTTCTTCGGCGTCGGCGGTGGGCTCAGGAACGAGAAGGCCTTTCCAGACTTCTTGCATGATGTGTACCATGGCGAGCTGCTGGCCGGGGGTGCAGTGGACTTCGATGGAGACGATGACGGGCAGGTCGCTGATGGCAAAGGCAGCGTCACGAATGGCCATGCAGACGGCGCGGAATGGGATCTTTTTGGTGAGGGTGTGGCCATGGAGGACTTGCGGCTCGATAGTGGTAACATGCACCTCTTCTGAAGGAGCGGGCTGTTGTTCCAGCTTGGGCGATTGATCGTTGACACTGGTCTTGTCAAGCTTGCTCGTGACCTTATCCTTGAGCATTTCAAAAGTGCTACTCTTCTTGGCCTTCATTTTGGCCGCTTCCCTCTTCATCTTCAAGACCACCTCATCATCACTGCTGCTCTCACTAGTCTCCGCATCAGACTCCTCACCATCCCACACGTCGATCTCGATACACCTCCCACCCCGCAATAGCGTGTCAGTATACGGCTTGGTCGAGCTGTTGCTGTACAGCTGGTTCCCCGTCAAATAGGTGTTGTGGCTCGAGTTGATAAAGTAGCTGGACAGCGGGTACGAGAGATCCTGCTCCCTGGGCGGGGTTGACACGGCGGCGTTGGACGAGGCCATCCACGCCAGGAATCCATTTGTGTCTAGGGTCTCTTTGGCGAGCAGGTCGTCGGCAGCAGGAGAAGGGAGTTGGTGTTGAATATCCGAAAGAAAGGCACGGGTTTGATCCCTAGTCCATGCCGAGGACGGCGAGGCCTGAGTTTGAAAGACGGACGTGAGATGCTTCAAGACGGTTGGGTGGATTGAGCTGAGGGAGCGGTTGGTCTCACTGGCGCCGCCGCCGGCTTGGTGTAAGGGGTCGTTTGCACTGCTCATGCTTGTCCGTCTTCGATCTCCTGTAGAATTTTCGTTTTTCTTTTTTCTCTATCTCCTTTTTGAAGAATTTTGAACAATCTTTTGTGAGCAGAGGTCGAAAGTTGGAAAAAGTTGGAACTGGACGAAGGATGTGGGATATGCTGCCACCCCTAGCTGGGCTACTGCTGTGAGTTGTCAAGCTGCTGAGCGCTGAACAGCACTGACGCGCCAGCGACTAAAGGCGCCACCGCTTCACGCTCCAATCTTCAGTCCTGCTAGAGCATCCGTCGGCCGTTGGGTTCGAATAGATAACTGACACGAGTGACTGATGCGGTCCCGGGCCTATACTTTGGCGGCCTCCTTGAATCACGCCCGGCCACTGTCATGCCCCAATTCCACCTCATCGTAGGGGAGGTCGCTGTAGGGAGTTGTCGCTCTATAGCTGCTGTAGCTCATTCACTGCCCCGCTGTCCCTCTACAGAAGCTCCTTATCTTGGCTCCCTCCCTGACCTTGACCTTCACCTCACTCCCACACTTCGTACGTTGTCTCACACATCAACCCCTCCTCCGCCCGGGAAAACATTTTCTACCATGGTATATATTGTCTAAATTTTTCCGTGGTTAAAGATACCGGGAAACCGATCGCTGTATTGAATTGATGGCTACTTTTTCGCTCGCAAGGCCCGTCTCTCAACTCTCCGCTTCTCCAAAAACTCTTCCAAGTCAAGGTGAACCCGCAGCCCCTTGGATGTGATTGTATCAAACACCGCCTTCAACTCCGAAGACTCCATGTCCCGGTTCAGAGTGACGAAAGCCTGCATCATCACATCCTTGGACCACGGACAGTGTCTCAAAGCACGAAACAAGACATCCTTGGTTGTTGCGCGGAGTTCCCCATGCAAGCTGCAGAACCTGATGTACAAGATCCACAGCGCCACGTTTGACTGACACGCATCGCTCGTGACGGCGTGTTCGAATGCCCCCTTGGCTGTGTTCACATTGCCTCGTTGGATCTCGTGCTGAATGGCAAAAAGCCTGCTGCTGAAGCAGTCGTGTGCGGCAGTCAACACCTTCTCGTATAGCAGAGTGCGCACTTCGTCAATGACCCGAAGGCTTGAATCAGCCCATTCGAACAATGCCAGAAACATAGTGTTCTGAGGAAAGGAATCAATGAGCCGCGTCAACTCCTCGAGCATGTACCCTCTCCGGGACGGCCTGTGCATGTCAGTTTTGGTCCATCGATACCGCAAGAGCAGCTACTCACCCTCTAGAGGCATTGAGATATAGCATTCTTGCCGCAAACTGCAGCGTCCGTTCGTGAGCGATCGTTCTTTGAAATCCCCGTGACCCAAACTCGGCAGATGCTGCGTGAATGGCAGTCATCGCTGCCGATATGTTGCCCTGAGTAGCTGACATAGGTTCCGTGGGGTCATCGGCGGTCAAGTATGCCAACAGAGCGAGACCCTCGGCGCAAATACCAGCATCATCCAAGTGTCCATGTATGAGACAGTCGCCCATCTTTGATTCGAACGCTTGCTGTGCTTTCAGAACATACATTGGGGAGACTTGCGTATTCAGCTCTGTCTTCCTCAGTCCTTCATCTGCGGCGGAGCACAATCTTTTGGTGGCCAGCTTTTTATTTCCAAGTTCGAGTTCAAGCCATGACCAGCTTCGCCAGAGCTTGAAAGGTTCTGAACTAGACGATCTCTGGTAGTGAGAGGTTAGCACAATTTCTCATAGCACAGTAGAGTGTGAACGCGGGTGGACGACTTACGGGGATCAGTTCGGTCGCAGAAATCAGAACCTTGGTCGCAATTTCGGTGTTACCACTTGCTGCCTCTGCCAGAGCATACGCATTGTAAAGCCCAAGGTTGGCCGGATACTGTTTCAATAGAGCCTTGGCTGTTTTTTTGACTGATCCCGCGTCTTTCGCTAACGAAAGGGCCAAGAAGTATTCCGCCAGGTCCTCAACCCTTGCAGCGTGGACGAGCTGTCTTATAACATCCGTCACAAATCCAAGTTCGATTCTATGATTCCTGGCCTCCAAAGACACGTATGGAAACCAATCAGATGTGGCAAACAATACATCAGGAGAGTGCGCACTGCAAGATCCACCCTGTCCGAACAGGGGCGGCTTTCTTCGAACTTCTTCCGAAAGGTCTTCTGCTGGTTTTTTGAGAGTAAACCTCTCAAGGCTTCCGCACAGTCCCATTAAAAACTGGTCTTGATGTGCCCTTTCTGTCCAGCTGCTGGATCTTAGGGCAGGCGGAAACCGCATGAAGATGAGAAACGCATCGACGAGTTGGGTTATCACGTCCGGGAAGACGCTCCTCGGGATAATGAGAAGTAGTTGCTCGATGTCCGAAAACATGACAACCCTGAACGGGTCGTCATCCATGTCCTCATCCATTGTCCTTGCTGGGATATACGCCCTTTCGGCTCGGGACCGCTCAATCTTGGCCCAATTTTTATAATCATCTCGAGATTCGCTCTTTGGGTCACCAATGTCGTGGATTGGCTCTGGGGTATCGCCCAGACCGCCGCTCTCGACGAACTTGTTCCAGCCTTGGGCCCCCGCTTCCCCTACCCTCAGAACTTCGCTTTCCCAAAACTCTTGAAACGCTGTCATTGCAGTGTCTGGATTGTCCAAATGGGCGGGCCGAAAGAAGTTGAGCTCCAGAACAGCTTGCCATGCCGCCACCGCAAGTTCTTTGTACCCAGCGTCATAGATAAACCGCGTAGTTCTTAGAAAGACGTAAATAGCTTCACTCGAGACATCCTTTGAAGTATCTAGCTCCAGGCGGGACAGTAGCCGACGCAGCCGATCGAGACACACTTTCTTGATATCATCATACTGAAAAGTCATAATGTGAGACATGGCAAAATCCAGGTGTATTTTCCAAAGCTCAAAGTTTCCACTCTCCTCGTCGAGCAGTTCTGCCCATTTCTTAGAGGCAGTTTTGACGTCCCAGACTTTCATCCCTTCCTTCATCAAAGGGACCAACACTCGCACCCGGTCCCTTGGGCTCAACGAGTTCGACAATGCAGATTCGAGCATCCCCAGTTTGATTTCAGCATAACTGTGCAATTCCCCTTCCATGGCCTTGTGATCAATGTCTTCCCCAGCTCTGAGCAGAGTGTCTTGGTGATCAGCCAGCTCAAGCCAAGCATCGAGATCTTCTGGGTGCTCTTTGACGCGCCGGGAGAGCTGTATCGACTTCCACTTAAGGGGATTATGCTGCTCAGCATTGACTGATTCATCATGCGGTTCACTTTCGTAGTCGAGATCGCTATCGGAATATTGATGCGGCTTTGCTTTGCCCTCGATGGAGCGGTATGAGGGCCCCTCCTCTTCGCTTGATGGCTCGGATGCGTCTTGGTCTCGTTTCCGCTTCTTCAAGGTTCTCACGAGTAAGAAATCGTTATCCTCATCTTCCCCACCAACTTCCTCTTGCTTTTTAATCCTGATCGGTTGGGATCTGACACGCCATGTCCTGGAGCGAAGGCCTCCTTTCTCCGCGAAGGCAGCCGACCCTTCACCAGGCATGCGGAGGCTAAATTGGTCCCTTCTACCATCACGATGTATAATCAGACGTTCTCGGGTACCAATCACCCTCCCTGATCCATGTCGATAGTACGAGGGAACTTGAGATCGATCAATGCCACCATACCGAGTGATCAACGGGTCCCCTTTGGTGTCGATCACATATAATCCAGAAACTCCGGCTCCATGTTGCAAATTCTTCGGGGCCGGTGGCCGTTGTTTCGGTGTTTCCGACCGGTCCTTGGGTCTTGAGCGTTCCCGGGGCCGGTGATGCAACTCTTGATGGGTGTGCTTGGACTGACGACCATGGCGATGGGTTCCAGAATGGCGGGTCCTCTTCCTCGAGTCTCGATCACGATCTCTGTATTCTTCTTTTGCGCGGCCCGCACTGGCACTGACAGTCTCTTCTTTTGGCTTGAAAGACGAAAACTTGGGTGCCTTCAGCTCCTTCGACTCATCGGCGACCCCGCCTGCAGCCTTAAAAGATGAAAACTTCGGCACCGCCACTTTGGCATCATCGTCCTTTGTCGACATGTTGCAAGTCGCCTAGATGTCAATGGCGTCTTGTTCTTCCCATCATGGCTTCATGCCGTCTGTTGTGGACCCCAACAGCATCAATGCCGTAATTTCTCGAAGCATGTAGTCGATGAACAAGACCAACCTGGATAGATCCTCGTTGATCGATTTTCATCTGTGGTGCTGGTGTGATTGGGAGAAGCTCCTGGAAAGTCAAGCACAGCACATGTGACGAAGCAATAATTCTTGAAGTGGGCTTGCATAAGGCATCGAGCTAGAGCTCCATGACCCACCCACACAGCTCACCCATGCCAGAACGGTATGACCCCCTGGAGATTAGTGTTTAACGCCGCCAAGAGCACTAAACCAACCCCCTCCAGGAATTCATGAGCTCCCCAGGCGTCCTCCTAACGATAGGTATTGACCATTTCGAGGAGTTTAGAGTATCATGTAAAAGTTTTCGTGAGTCAACACTAATTTAAGAAATACCTCGCCTCTTTATCTGATACTTTCCATCAACGTCTCAATTGCAACAGGCAACTTGCGCCCTGAACTAGCCTGGACTGCCGGCCTCGTCAGCACTAATAAGCTGCAGCTCGTCGTCGTTGAAATAAGTCGCCTAGACCTCTCTACCTTTAGCACCCCACCTCGATAACTGAATACCCAACCCTGACCCTTCGCTCCCTCCGTCTCCATGGAACTATCGTGGGCGACAATTGCCCTAGCCTTCGTTGTTGTTCTCGTGTCGTACATACTTGCTTCGACAATGGGGCTCTTCGGCGGGAACAAGATGCCCGTGGACGGCAAGGTTGGTTCCAGTCACCAACCCTCATGGGAAGCTCTGCGCTAATCCGACACCTCCAGACCGTCCTCATAACTGGTGGCTCAGAGGGAATGGGTCTTTCTGCCGCGAAGAAGCTCGCAGCAAAGGGTGCCAATGTCATCATCATTTCCCGCAGCGTCGGCAAGCTCGAGACCGCCATCGCCGAGATCAAAGTTCGTCACTCCTCGTCTAACTTTTCGAAGCTCCTCCTCGCTAACTACTCTTCCTCCACAGGCCTCAGCAAAGAACCCAAGCACGCAACGTTTCCACTACATCTCCGCCGACGTCGCCGCTCCATCCTACGCCGGTCCCCTCCTCGCCGATGCCAGGCGTTGGAACAATGGCAAACCACTCGACATCGTCTGGTGCATTGCCGGCTTTTCGATCCCAGAGCTGTTCATCGAGAGCGAGATATCTTCAATGCGGGACCAGATGGATGTGAATTTCTTTGGCACGGCAGAAATGTCCCACGCGATTCTACGGGAATGGCTCGCCCCCGACGCGCCAATCGAGAAGGAGCCAAAGCACCTAATCATGACCTCGAGTGTCGCTGCATTCTACAGCATCCCTGGATATGCCCCTTACGCACCCGCGAAGTGGGCTATCCGTGGTCTCGCCGACACCATATCGCAAGAAGTTATGCTTTATCCTCAAAATGTCAAGGTCCACGTTGTCTATCCCGGCACCATCCTCACAGCGAGCTACGATAGGGAAGCGCTTACGAAGCCAGAAATCACAGATATACTTGAGAAGGACGACCCGAAGCAAAGCCCTGACGACGTTGCTGAAAAGGCCATTCAGGGCTTGGAGAAGGGCCAATATGCCATTACCGTGGCTTGGCTGGGAGAGTTGATGAGGTGGGGCGTTATGGGTGGCATGTTCCGAAACAACTGGATTATCGATATTCTTGGAGCGTGGCTTGTTCAGATAGTCTGGATCTTTGTTCTGCCGGACCTGCACGGAAAGATTAAGAAGTACCTTAAGAAAAATGGTCATCCCAGCACCTACGAGAAACGGTCAAAGTCTTGATTTAGATAATAGATCACGCAATATACTCTCATATGTAAGATACCCCTAATTGCCCTCATCAATCACAAGGGTCACAGTACTTTACATCTGAGTATAACGTAATATATCCAGCATCCCGATGCCGGGATAGCTCTAAGTCTTGTGAACCTAGTAGAACCATGTCTTTTAGACGCCACTCCACTTCCCGAACCTGGTATATCTCTTAAACATCTCTCTCAATATTGCTCTTCCACTTCCGTCCATGGCATCATTCAAAATCTTCCTTACTTCCGACGGCGTAATGTCAAATATCGAGTTCATCGCCGACTCTAGAACTTCTCTCACCACTCGTGGAACATCGGCCTCGAGCTGCAGCTTGACATACTGCATCAGTATTAGGTACATGTGACGTCCTGCTGAGCGTTTAGCGGCATCTGTCGCAGAGTCCAAAGAGCTCTGGTGCTGTGAGCGGGCAACAGCTCCCGCGGTAGGTTCGCAAATGAGGGTAATTAGCCTGGCATAGAGATGCGCTTTCGATTCCTGGAGGGATTCGTTCTTGGAGTCTAAAAGGGGTTGATCAAGAACAAGGTTCCGGAGCAGGGTCTGCATGGTTGTCATGAGTAGGTGGTAGTGACCCTCGAGCCGGAGTCGGTGCTTCTTAATAACCACCTCGACGAGCTTGCATAGCCAGGCAAAGGGCACAGCCGTCCGAGTGGTCTCCTCAGGTGCACTAAGGCCACATACAGTACTTAGTGTCAGCTCAACGTTCCATTGGGTCATGGATTGCGGTTTTTTCTCTAACAACGAATAAATCGTCCGACAAAGGTGAGCAGAGCTGCCTGTCGCCGTTGCGGAGGATAGCGATGATACCAGTTCAGCTTGAGCCATTGCCAGGTCGAAATCATCGATCTTGCTTGGCAGGTCTGAGCACTCTAAGTCTTGTTAATTTGAGTCTAGCGCACAGAGGAACATAGACTTACCAATCAATTGGTTTACAACGTTCTGGATAGCCAAGACCTGACCATCCGTGTATGAACCTTGAGTGAATGACTCAACAAGCTCCTTCAAGTACTCCATCTTGGCGATCGTATCCATGTTGTTGGTGATTGACCAAAGACTATTCCTCAACAAAGGCTCCCGCAGCTTTGAAGGTAGGTTCTCCAGGCTATAGAACACCTTTGGTCGACTCGTCTCCAGAAGTGATGAAAAATAGGTTCGGAGGAAGGTTTGTACCTTCCACCCACGCAGGTCTCCGGCAAGCACAGCCTCTTGACTTCGCTTCTCGGCTTTGCGGATCTCAGACTTCTTCAGCTTGGACGTTTCAGTCAGATCTTCGAGGGCCTCCACCGCGTCGACAGCAGCAAGGAGCCGGAGATCAGCAACCACATTGTGACTCTCGAAAGCCTTCTTCTCCGTCAAGAAGTAGCCGGTCGCTGACATGACGCTCTTCG
The DNA here is from genome assembly GCA_024112705.1 of Microcera coccophila. Classification (NCBI taxonomy): domain Eukaryota; kingdom Fungi; phylum Ascomycota; class Sordariomycetes; order Hypocreales; family Nectriaceae; genus Microcera; species Microcera coccophila. Next base: position 30,845 of record JAMYIC010001185.1, read on the forward strand.
CGAGAACGTTTTTCGCACTTTCTGGGAGTGACTCCAAGTCTGGGTGGCTACGGCAGTTTGGTGACCTCTTGCACTCAACGACCAGAGCTTTGAGCAGTATGAGACGAAATGGAGACAAGTCGCCTGCATCATCACAGTCTAATATGAAACTGCGACTGTCTTCAAAATATTTTAGGCTTCGATCCTCGATATGTTCTGCCATCTGTCGAATCGTTGTCGACGCCGTGACGTAAAAAGCTTCGATCAGATCGCCCAATGTTCCATCTTCAGTAGGCGTCGAGGAAGACAGGTCCGCCATATTATCAGCAACATCGACAATGTCACTGAATTTCATGCCATCATAAAAAGTCGATCTGCTCATCAACTTTGTTGACAGGCCAAGGATCGTCTTCCAGCCCTCCACGGAAATCCGCTTTGTAGCATCAGCTCTATGCTTGATCAGGAGGGTCATGGTTTTCTCTCGTTGAGACCGAGTAAATGCGTCAGTTGGGATGCCGCTTAGACTTCGAATGGTTGCTTGACTGCTCTCCGCGGGCCACCGCTTTTCCTTGCCATTCTCCTCGAGGGACGTATTCAAGCGATTAATAAGGTCCTCCATGACTTTGCCATCGTTGAGATTATTATCATTACTTAGGAGATTTTCCCAAATAGCCCTAGCTTCTCTCATCCCGCGCTTGGGTGCATCTAGAGCGTTTTGCACAGCTCGTGGCAATGCCCCATTTTTTTGCGAAAACAGCTGGTTGAGTCGGCTGGAGTCATGTAAGACCCAAGTCAGATAGTTCTCAAGCACAGTTTCCTCGGAAAAATCTGTTCGGGAACTCAGCAGAAGGTGTAAAGATAAGGAAGTGTTCTTCAAAGCACTTGAGGTGACCAGCTCATCAGCCAGTCTATCTGTGAATGCCTCAACCAGTTGGGCAGGCTGGTCGATGCGTTCATCGTCTGGGCTCATAGATACCCAAACTTGACATACGCACTTAAACGCCTCAAAGGTCTCCCTTGAAGCAATAGGTGTCTCCCTTAATATCTTCGAAAGTTCTTGCTTTATGGTAGCCCAGATTTCGGATCTCCTTTGAAAAGGCACCCAGGACATGGTCCTTGAGACAACTCCCCATTTCAAGGCTGCGAGGTTTGACGAAGATTTTCTTACTTGGGACACCAAGTCGTACGTCCGGCTGCCCACGGCTTCCGTATAGGCTTCGCTATGCACTCCTTGAGCGATGGTGTTCAGAAAAAGGCAGAGCGCTCTAGCATGGGGTTTCTGTGCTTCAACCCATTCCAGAACCTCGACGAGTTGCTGCGGTGATAACTCCTTCTCAATCAAGGCCACAAAACGGTCTTCGCCATGCTCCCTATCGTCAATCTTGAGCCAGGGTGATCCATATTTAGATTCTTGCTTCTCAACTTTACCCAGTTGCTCGAACCACAACTTCAAGAAGCTGGAAAACTCGCGCCCTGTGCGAAATCCCTGGACAATTGTCTGGATTATCCTTGATACTGCCTGAAAATCGGATTCTTCGAGTTTCGGCGCCGCACTTTTTTCACAGACGTCTTTGAGAAGGTTCGCTCCTTCGTCAGATAGCTGGAAGATATCGGGATCACACGCTGCTATGTCCGCGACCAAACGCCAATTCGTACCCTCGTCACGTAGTGCGTATGTTCGACATATTGATCGCAAGTCATTGATATCGATTACCATAGACAGTTCAACAGCTCGTTGAAGTATGCACTGTAACAGCTCATCTCTATCACTCCGCGCTCGTAACGAGGTTTCGACAGCTTGAAAAACACGCTTCATCCATTCCGCGTTGCCTTTTCGTAGTCTTCCATCAGTGAGCTGTGCTGTCGCCCCTGATGCAAGGAAGTACAGCACAGGTGCCGAAATCTCAATGCTCGGCACTGCAACCTCAAGCGCCTTATCAATAACTTCGAAATCCTTTCGGCTGAGGAAGGCGGCTCGAGAGGGAAAAAGAAGGCTGCTATGCATGAATTTTTGTAGACCCGCGGTCCATTTTGATCGGAGCTTTTCGGGCACAACAGAACCATGTGATCGGGGAACGCCTTCGAGTTTGCTGATTATGATTGAAGATGGTCCAAATAATCGCGTGGCAGCTTCCGAGACGTCATCGCTTGCTTGAAGATGAAGATCCCAGATGGAGGAAATGGTTTCAACCCAAGCCTCCCGTCCGTCAATGTCCTCCAAGTCGCCGTCAGCCAGAGCCAGATTGCAGACCATGAGCGCGAGAGAACAAAATGTCGCCGCGTCGGTTGCTGAGGTGCAGAAAAGGGATCGAATATGCTCGGCGCCAATCTTGTCATGCGACGATTGTGTACTCGTAGCATTGAGACGATTCAGTAATTTTTTCAACGCGTGAAAGACAGCATCCCCGGTCATCAGACAGCCCCCCTGATTCTTCAAATCATCCGGATTATAGGCCCTTGTCGCAGACCTCTTTCTCTTTGACGGGCCAGGGGATGAGACGTTCGAGACTGGCTGAGAGATATCTTTCAAGGTCTGCTGGAGCACTGCCATGAACCTCCGGTCAGCCAATGACTTCGCCAAAGAGAATAGCGGGATTCTTTGGAAAACGCATTCGAGAATCGTCCAGGTCAAAGGCCATCTTCGTAGTGTCTCCGCATCCCTCGATGAACCGTTCATCGACTTCAACAACCATCTAAGTGTGCTCTCCTCTGCAGCATGAAATTGGCTATCGACCGAGGCAGTCAATAGTTTCCATAAAGTCGCCAAGTTTTGTCCATCTTGGCCTGGACCACTCTGGTCAAGACCTCTCACTGCCTTTATGAGATCCATGTCCTTTCACATGTCAATTATCTGCATGCTTGAAGGAATTTCCAATCAACTTACCGTAAGTCATAGACTCTCTTCCAGAGTCCTTTCGAGCTTGAGCTCATTCAGCGACCCGAAAAGCGTGGAAATAGATAAATTTCGAGAGAAACAGGCATGAAATTCTATTGTCTAGAGCTTCGCGCCCTAGACTTTTCCCAGGTCCAATACCCAAAATTTCCCAAATTCTGCCAACCGCCCTATCCAAAATAGGATATCCACCTCACCGCCTTCGGACCTAGAGACCGCTCTGCCGAACAATCCTCGTGAAGCTCGACATCATCTAACAAAAGTCGAAGCTGCTTATAGCTCGAGTTCTTGTCCGATAGCCTGAGTACCCAGCATTCAGTAAGTCAATTGCCTCGATCACCAGCAATTGACCCGCTTAACTGACCCACACGCGTTCAGGACATTCACAATGGCCGACACCGCCGTCCCTCGTCCTCCTCCAAGCGCCATTTCCCGGCCCATGAGCGAAGCGCTCCTCAACGAGAAGGTCCTTAACCCCAGCTCGACGTTTCACTGACTATCCGCAAAAACTAACTACTTCCTAGTGGGACCGCTGCCTTTCCAACCTGCTCGTCAAGTCGACCCTCGGCCTCGGATTTGGTGTTGTCTTCTCCGTCCTCCTGTTCAAGCGAAGAGCGTGGCCCGCGTTCGTTGGTGTCGGTTTCGGTGCTGGACGAGCCTACGAGGAGTGCAACTTCAGCCTCAAGCAAGCGGCACGAGATCTGAAGAAGGGATCGCCATAAATAGATGATGTGGATTGGGGGCTGATGGAGACGGCTATACAAACAACGGCAGGCATGCAGGTCAACGGGTGAGGAGATGGATGCGCGGGCACGATCAGACTGCGTCGTGGGCTCTCGAATGAGCCAGTGTCAAAGTACGAAGGTTCTCATTTTCAATAGAGGTTATCATGTACATCACCATTGGTTCTCCCCGATCCTCCTGCTTTGACAAGGAGTTTCAGCCGCACAACCCTTGGGCCATTCCAGCCACCATTGGCAGTCTACAAACGCAATTCTCAAGTTTCCTGGGCCTCCAAGCCGCAAATCACCGCATCTTTTGTGGATTGGCACGACCTTCTTCTTAATCTGCTTGGATCGTCCTCTCGTCCAGTCGCAGATGCTAGGAAACCCGTCGCCTCGCAGCTGCCTTCACTTGCCATTCCTATGTCGGATCGCCGCCGTGGCGACAAAATTGTGTCATCGAGACGAATATTTTGCAGTTTATCGATGAGTCCTGTGTGCTCAGGTATTTGGCTCATCGTCGGCGCGCCCAGCGCCGTAAAACCGCGCTTCAGGTGGTTGAGCTCATGTCTGAGCTCCTCTGCCATCGAGTAGCTCTTGCATCGAACGCTCTCGATGAAAGTTTCTGCTTTGTCGCGATATACATCTACTGACTGGTCTTGCTGGTTTCTGCGTGTTGCTTCCCAGCCGGTACAGCGCTGGCAGTGCTCAGCATCGTATTTCCGTTCGGGGGCCTTCAAACCGACACTCATGATAATGAAAATCCCCAGGACGGAGACCAGCATAAGAATACCAATCGCAACGAGGACAATTTCTATTCTGTCTGATTCGAGAGAACGATAATCGGACATGCTGCCCTTAGGAAGTTTGAAGAGGTTATCCGAGGGGTGAAGGCGATGGCTTTGCTGTAGTCATATTATAGAAGATGGTGTTCATGAAAGGGGATGTTCGCGAAACTTTCGCTACCATAGGGACAGTCCTACCTGAAAATAAAGCATGTGCTACGGAGCGACATTAGCGCCATTGTAGTTTCCGGTCCTTTTTCGAAGAGAACACTTATGATCCATGTCTATACAATAAGCTCTTGCCTTTGCATTAGAGAAAGCAAATACAAGGACCACCTCATATTGTAGGATGTACAAGCAACGTCGTCTCATGCTGTTATGGCTGTTCGTGGAATTCAAGTACAAACATCAATCGTTTCTCAGTCTTCATTCATCCCAAATCTCCGGGCTCTCTCTCACTTCTCATCTTGGTTCTTGGTCTCAGACCCAGAGTCAGATCGCGAAACCATAGCACTGAGTGCAGCTTAGATACCTCAATACAACCAGACCCAAAGAAACAAGCGCAGGAGAAACAACTGAGGTTTATCTCTCGGCTATTGTCCGATGAATTCTGAGGTTCTCTGAACTATCCTTTCATCAGAGTACATGTCTCCCTTGTACTGGCCGTTGACAATCTCGATCTCGATTGAATCGAACTTACAGTAACCTTCATGTATCCCTTTCCATCCCGGAGCAAGCCGCTCCATCCCACTCCTCAGTGCCACAACCTTAACCCTCGACAAATGACAGACGCGTAGGGTCAAACGATGAGGGCACCACACCGCTCCTCGCGTTGCAACACTTGCACAAGATGCAAGCGGGAAAAATATCAGTACCGGCAAATGACGGTACCGAAACCCTCCGAGCGAAGGACAGAAAGTCTCGGGGGTTTGAGAGCATCACAATGATTCCGTGTATAGTTTCATGATTGTTCTTCACATTATACAAGGGAGTGGCAAACCAAGCGAATTTGATTTGAACTAAGCTTCAAGTCTAGCCTCCTTCGGGTCTATAGCTGATTTCTAACCCCATCCCTCACTACCATCAGAGTAGTCGATGAAATAGTCTATTTCCCGTAGACTAGCATCCCATGTATGTCAGCATATGTCCAATCGGGATCGGGGAGAGCTCCCTGCTGCGTACATGCCACCGCTCAGGACCGTAGAACATGACATGCCAGTTTCGGTTCATGGCAGTCTTAAGGATGTAAAACTTAGAAGAAAACAGAGTTGACTTACCAGGGTCCTGTGGGTGGTCCGAAGCGGGAGGGTTTTCCTCGCCATGTCCAGTGGCTTCCTGGCCTGACTTGATGTTGAAGGACATATTTAAGACTTGAGGTGTTTGTCAGCTGCGTAAGGTGCCGTGCGGAAGTGAGTTTGAGAGAGTAGGTTTTCGAGTGGATGGCCTTTCTGAGTTGCAAGAGATGTTTGAGGGGTGTTGAGAGGGCAATTGACTTTCCTTGAAGCCAAGCAGGACCTTTATATAGTTCTTCGCTGTCGTTCACATGGGAAAGGCAACCCATTGCCAGACTGAGAATATGCATGTCAACGTATACAGAATCCTCCTTTCAAGTGAACGGCCCATCTCTGTACTCTCAAAGGCATTGTCGTGATACACAATTCGCCACGGATATGCTCGTTCCGCCAAAAGCAGTCCTCCTCATGAGTTTTGTGACGGTTGCCCGATTGAGCTCCGGACAGCTGCGTTTACTCGCGAACGCCAGCCCGGCTGCAGCGTATTACCTAAAGGGGCGAGGAACAGCTCGTATGATGTGGAATTAGGAAAAGACAATATCCATTGTGGAAGGTGAGGAGGCAACAGAGCCGTTCAAAGTGGAATGCTAACCGGAGGCGAAACGTGAGGTAGCTAACCCAGGAGCTCTTTGTGTATCTCACCCCCATCGGAGTGGGTTCTGTGAAGCCAATACCGCTCAGCCTGACGTAAAGATGGAGGACACAAGAAGGCGTCCTTTGTAACTGATATCATCCGTTGAACAACTCTCGGGGCCACCGTCCCTTGAGGAATGTCAGTCAACGTACTCGCACAAATCTGAGCTGAGCGCCTGTGTGGCGCACGGTAGGCACAACAATATTGCAACACCACCCATGTTTTGAGGTTTCTCACTATGTTCCCCCCTCCCGGTACCGGGAAACTGGAATCAAAAGGAACGAGACATCCGACGGTTCGGCCACCGACATTCACATCCGCAATGATACCACTGAACCTCCCGCTGTGCGATCCCAGCCCGCTCGTCAACCGCCGATAGTGCTGGCCAATCCCGGGAGCAGCGAAGGGTACGCGACGATGTCAACAGCACGGGTAAAGGAAAACGATACACAGGCACTATACGAGCAGATCCTTGGCTACAGCGCTTGCTGGAAGCCCCGGACGGTTCAGGGGTGGAGGGCACACGAATAGTCACGGTGAAGCATCAAGCACAGATAGTGCCAGGGGTATGCACGAATGACATCGGCAATGTCAAAGCAATACACCCGGCTAAATTGAGCACATCCTTGTAGTAGCTTGTCACTGTGTTATTTCGTTATGACAATGCGAGATGAGCAAGGGCAAATGAGGCCTCAACGTATCTAGTTGTAGTGCATGTCGGAAACCCTGCCTTTTCGGTGGAACATTATGAATCTCATCGTGATAGGTATGGCAAAGAAATCGGTTCTTCTAGCACGGCAATATGACCGAGAACGAGTTGAAGGATTCGTCCCCGGTTGATTTTATGGTGCGATAAAAAGTGTATGAAGAGAGAAAAGGACGGCGATGACCGAGTAACGACGAGAAAAGTGGTTATGCTGTGTCACGTGAGTCGGCGTTGTGCATCTCGCTACAACAATTTTCTGGCGGGGCGAACTGCAATTTTTACTTCTCTCTTCCTCCATTGAACTTTTCACACCATCTCTCAGCCGAAGCGTGGCGACCACTGTCGACACCCTTCCGCACATTGTCAAGCGACACTCTTGAATACACAAGGAGCTATTGCCATCTCTCGGGCAATTGATTGGAATTTGGCAAGTTGACTCGATTTCGTGACACGCGCCAACGGCTAGATTCTCACGACAACGCCCCGTCTCAGGCCGAGCATGGTGCCAACCGCCTCTTTCCCCCGCCAAGAGTTGCCGCAACACCAGGCCCCAAGTATTGACAGGCTTCCTTGTTGCTACACCGCAATGTCCCCTACTTCCTTGTTACTCTTGGTTCGCAAAAGTCCGCCCTGCGGCACCCACGAATTGCCTACACCTCGCGCTTTCAATGCGCTCGCGTGTCAACTTTATTTATTTCGTTCGAGTGGGAGAACAACCCAACGGTCTAGACAACCAGCCTGCTCCACCCTGATGCCGTCGAACTTAAATGCGGTATCAGGACTAAAATCGGGCAAACACATGTTCTTGGTGGCCAAGTTTCGTAATCATTCAATGCCGGATCAACAGCCGGCTCGATCTATTCTAACTACTCATTCTCTCGTGACATGGTCATACTCTGTGCAAGGGGTATCCTCTTTTTCTCACGAAGTTTCCTCCACTCCGGAAAACTTCCAGTTGACATATCGTCTCTCGTACCTCAGGTCATGTCTCACTCGTCACGACGCATTGCCAAAAATGGCCTTCTCATCATAAAATGACATGAGAAATCGGGCGACCAAACGGCCGGTGTAAATCGTTTGCGCGTCCCTCAGACCCCGGTTCTCCTGAGTCGGTCGGACATCGTCGGCGGTCAGCCACTGCAGTTCGAGCCCTGATGAAACCTTGTCAGCAATTTCGTACTCTCCCAATGGTCTCCTAGTTATTGACTCACAATTGTCGCCCCAGAACATCTGCTTCAGGTCGTTCACCATCTCGATTAGGGGAGCATCTAATTCGCCACTCTCAGCGAAGCTGTCGTTGAACAACGGGTTGAAACTCCTGGCATTGGCATCCTTGCTGTGCGTTTGAAATAATTGGTGAAACTGATACGCAAATTGCTTGAACGGCAGGTTCTCCACCTCCTTGCAAGTGTCCAGCACGAAGCTCGGTTTGTACTTCAGCGGGGAGTTGTTCTTGATGCTTATCTCGTTGGAACTTACGATGAACGAGTTCGCCGTTAGTTCGATGGCCTCCATAAAAAGGCAGAGGACAAGAAACGCAGCCAAAGAGGGCCCCCACTCGCGTCGAGATTTCGGCTTTAGGTTTTTGGCGAAGAGGTCGAAAAGCGAGTCCGTCTCGCGTATCATCTGCTCGTCGACGACAGACTTGATCTGCCTAGCTAGCACCCGTGGCGTCATGAACTGGTCATTCTGTGATACCAGTCCTCTTTGCCGCAAGGCGTCGAGAGTTTGCGGCGTAAGGCAAAGATGATGCAGCATTATGTGATGCATACAGTAGATAGAGAGGGATCGTTTGACGACGACGGACTGTGCGAGGGTTAGTTAGCTCCAAGATGCAGGTGAGAAAAAGGGGACTTACATCTGTGCGATCTGCATATCGCTTGACTATTCGAAGAATTTTTCTCGGCAGCTGACATGAGTAGTTGAGGTGATGGGTTGCCTGCTCCACAAAGAACGGCTGCTTGATGATGTCTTGGACGTATGCCTTGACCCGTTTCCTCAGGTTATCTCGTTGCATGCCATTCTCTTCGATCCCTATGGATGCCGATCCATTCGGGTGAAGGCTGACCCCGGTGGGGCCAGCATCTATATGCCAGTGGTTCAGAACATCCGGTGTCGCGGGTGTAAAGAATTTGGCTTGTATCGACAAGACCGCCGGAAACCCGGAGAACAGCTCGACCGTGCACAACTGCTCTATCCCATCGAGCGTAAAGGACTTGATGTTTTCTTGGATGAACTTGCTCATGTCTTCCCTTTTTAAATGGCCGCGAATGAAGCTAGGAAATAAGACCTGTATGAAGTCCTGAAATCGCCAGCACACTACTTGAGGGACCTGAACCATGAGCTTCTTGCAGTTGGTACATGGCCGTTCCTCTCCGCACTTGACCTTCCTGGCATGACAACAGAAGCATGCCTTCAGCCTTCTAACCTGAAGGGCGTTTTGCTTCGTTGAGTCCGCCAGAGGTCCTTTCCGACCACGCTGACTTGTCCGAGCCATTGCTTCGAAGCACTCGAATGGATTCGGACGGCCGGCGCGCTCACTTATCGTCCTCGGGGTCATGATAACGAACTGTCCCGGAAGCTCGGCTTTCTTCTTCTCGACCTTCCCGCTCTTAACCTTTCGGACGGGCATCTGACTTTGTGATCTACTGCTAGTATCGGATTTGGAGCCTGATGATGCCGAGCTCTGCGAATACATGCTTTTCGGCGATGATGTGGGGTCGTGGTGGACAAACATACTATCGCCCATCCCTGCTGGGCTCGAGGCGTTCCATTGCGACCCGTTGGTGCCTGAGATCATGGGCTGTGGGAGATTGAAGTCAAGCAGGGGCTGCTCCTGGTTCATCAAGAACATCTCGGTGGTGAACGGGTCCATCAGCGTTGCCATATCCACACTCCCATTATCATTGATAAACCCGATGTTGCCATCAAGGACCGGAGATCCCTGGAGCTGCTGTGGCGAGAAACCGGACAGGTCCTGCTGTGCTGAGAACGCTGACATCCCCTCTTGCGGAAACGAAGGGTACTGTTGCTGTGATAAGAAAGAATCCCCCCCTGAGAATCCAGCTCCCGCCATATTGGAGAACACATCTGAGCCTGCGGACCCTTGATATGGCCCACTTGCCTGGCCTTGGAACGAGGTATTCGGGTAGGGCGCAGCTTGGTTCATGCCACCCATGATATTCGGCGAAGGGGCCAATCGATTCATCCCCCCAATAAGGACCGGCGACGAAGATGATTGGCTCCCCCCACTAACGAGATGCGGTGATGATGCAGTGGTAGATGGTGCGTTAGAATGTATGTTACCGACGACTGCCCACTCGTTCAAGCTACCACTTGCGGGGCTGGCCATGAAATGAATAGAGGACGGTGCCGAGTTGCCGCTAGAGTACTCGAGATATTGCCAGGACTCGTCAGTGTCGCCAGCAGAGTCGAAGTCGTAGGGTGATGGGGATGTTGACGATGGTCGAGAAGTTAGGGAAGCCATGATGACGAAGTAGGTGGGGGTTTCCAAGGTGAGGGTGACACGTTGGGATAACAAATTGACTGAGCCTCAGGAGCACAAGATAGTTGCCTCCAGGTGGCAGATCGATGCGTAGATATAAGGTCGCGTAGGGTGATCACGCGACTAACAACAGTCCTTCAGATCGATAGTCTTCCAATATTCAAAGCGTCCAGCGCAATTGCATATACAGCCGAACCGATCCGCAGCGCTCTTTTTTTGTACAAGTAATTCGAACACAGCTGGTACAGATCACTCGATCCGTCGAGGTCCTTGATGAAGACAGTCGGACGTTTTTAAGAATCCAGACGCCTCAGTCTCGGTCGACGTTCTCAGAAACTCTACGGCGTCGTCGCCTACAAGAGGCCATGACACTAAACCGGATCGGTTACCGACGGCGCGCCAGTCATTTAGGCGCTAACGCCGCGGAAGCTGCCCTAGCCAGTCATTTTCGCACATGGGGCGAGGCTATCCAACTACGTAGTGTGGTGTGGGCGCTGCCTGTCATGCTGATGTTGAGTGCCCAACGGTGTGGTTATACAGCATGTTGTAGTTTTCGTGATCGTCAAGTAGGTTGTTCAATCATAGAGTATTAACTTCCGAGGCGAGCAAACGTGATCATTCAAACCCTTAATGCACGGACGTTGACATCGGTCATGCCCAACATACTTCTGCGTTACCCTGCAGGGTAGCTAGGTATAGGGTGGTGATCTTCAAGTTGCCATGATGTGAGGCTGTATCTTTGGCATCAAGACTCACATCATCATGCCGATACTTGCGCATTGAATACGTAATACACTAGATTCGCAGAGCAACCGCCTGATCTTCTGACCATGTGATCCAAATACGGCTGTTCGTTTGGTATGTGATTTTCCCACCGTTCCTGTGAGAAATTATTCAACAAGTCTTCATCTCATGATTGCTCATAAATTAACGATTTGCGAAATGCATTCCCAAAAGGCACGCCGCGATTCAAATCATGTGAAAATACAGCCTCGGCATAGGGAATCAAACTATTGGTCTCCAAGCTGCCGGGTCATGTCCATTGTCATAGAAGCACGCTTTCTGCTCAACCTCCAGTCCTTGTTCGCGTCCAATACAGCTTCATGTCGTCGTAGCATCGCCATGGGCTAGCCTTCGCATGGCATAAAAGTCCCAAGGTTAAAATAACAGGAACCCCCCCCCAAAAAAAAACAAAAACAAATCCACACTCAAGCGATCTGAGTTCTCCTCCGTAAGGTAGGAAGCATCTGTCTACCCCCAACACCAATAATAAGTGTCAAATCTTCTCACCAAAAACGGTTGCCATAAACTCCTTAGATGCTCAGACAATCAGCTTTTCAGACTAGTTTAGGCTTACGTCCTCATAAATGAGCCTGTTGACCAAAACTGCGCAGCAATCTAGCAGCTGAAGAAAGAGTCCGCCCATATAAGAGAAACATTATCATTTCGCAATCGGGTTATCGCCTTGTCATCGCGACATCGTGGGTTCTGTTACATTGCCTGTCCCTGAATCTGCCGAGACGGTCGCGGCGGGGATATTCTTTGATAAACGTGGTAGTCATATTGACTCGATACGAGTTGGTCTCTTATGACCTGTATCGTGAAGCTGATCGCTCTTGAATCTGCTTCTCTGTGGAAACGTATAGTCGGTCCAGGTAGTCCATGGCCGATGCATCCTTCAGGATCTTGGCGACCTGAATCCCGGCTGAGATGAGCTGGAGGATGTTACGGTCGTCCTTGAGAGGGCGACTTTGATGCTTCGCAGCATGACGCATCTCTAGTGAGTTTTCTAGTATGGTGACAAATTGCTTGATCTGTCCGTTGTATAGTACGCGTGCCGGGATACGTCGCTTCGTCGCTAGTCGCTTCAAGAGATAAACCCACTCGGTCCACTCTCGGTCCTGCGGACGCTCCACCGGCCTCATGTCTTGCGTCAGCGGGATGGGAAACTGGTACTTCGCTACGAAGTCGTAGGCGCATTGTGATAGTCGATCATTGACCTGGCTGAGGACACTATCCTGCTCTTGAACATGGAGGTTCGTTGGGAGGTGTGGAAGCTCCCTCTCCTGCATTGCGATGACATCCGGCGGAGGGCGTTGTAGGAACTGATGGGGTCCATCGAACTCGTCTCGGTTCGAGGGGCGTCGTTGAGATCGACCCTTTCCATTCGACTTTGGCTTCCCTCCAGGGGCGGTGGCACTGATCCCATTTTCCAGGGAGTAGTCTGATAGGTTTGGCGACGCAATGATATCATCCACCGAGTCGGTCGGGGAGTACCTGTCTTGGACATCCCATGCTTGGGCACTTGTGCCTGCATAGGTTCCATGGCCTACGGCGTTGCCGTATGAGCCGGACGGAGGTCGACCGGCGTATCCTGGGGTGGTAGAGTAGGTGGACTCTGCCCGTGACCGATGTCCGCCAACAGCCACGGAGGTCCCGCTGGAGAGGTTGTAGGAGCTGGTCGAGTAGCCGACGCTTGAGAAGAATGTGTGTTATTGAAGAGTCCAAGAAGGGCTGTTAGTGTTCATCTTACCTTGGTGTCTGGTAAAAGACGTCAAAGTTTCCATGTGCCTGGGAGGCATCGGCGAAAGAGCTACCGGAACATTAGCCATGACTCGCCCATAGTAGATCCGTCGAGGAGTCACCCTACCTTCGGGATGGGTTCCAGGGGCCGCTGGACACGGCGGGAGTCCTGTAGGCAAAGTCCGGATGGGCCATGTCTTTCCGGCTCATGCTTTTTCAATTGGCAAAAGTACTCCCAAAGCAAAACCGACGAGACGTGAGACGATTAAATAAGGAAATCCGCGTACTGAGGTCTGAACCTGGGGGTTTGGCTTCCAAAGAACAAAGAAAACGACTAGATCCGATGGTTGGTTTGCATATTCTGAGGCCTTTGGGTAACGATCTTGGGTTTCTCCAAAGACAGGCTTAATTAAACCATATGGGGGAATCCACGACGACTTGGGTTTCCCGAGATGGTGATGTGTATCCTGGTTCTTTCCGCCGGCGGCTGTAGGCGGTGTGGCACCGGGTCCAGGTGACCAAACCACAACGACCAACTCCTACGGTAGGTACAATTATTTTGTACGTGGTAGTGAAGCACTAAAGATAAGTGCAGAGATCCTTTTGGGGGGCTTTAGCGAACCAGTCGCCGGTGATGGGTGAGCTGATTTGTGGTTGTCGTAGAAAAAGAACCTGGTGCGTAAAGCTCGGAACAGAGACGATTTATGTTCGTCTGTGAGACCGAAAAGAAGGAAGGGACGCACGTCAGGCAGCCCAATCCTTGCTCAGATGGCAGTGAACGATGCCCCGTTGGCTAAGAGCGGAGCGGGCAGGGACCGGCTAAGAAGCAAAACACCAAGTTTTTTCTGCTAAGATTTGCAGTGAAATTTCCTCTAAAGATGCAGTGGTCGTGGTCCAACGACGCCAGTGTCCGCCTGGCCGGTGGGCGGCGATGTGTCTGTCTGTTGGCAAGGCAAGCAAGCAAGCGCGGAATCCACAGCCATCGGGCGCCTCGATCTCGTGCGAGGATAAGCCTGTCTGATGCTCGAATTAGCCGGCGGGCAAAGGTGCGTGCTGGCAGATCGGCAGGATGTCACGGTTTGTGTAGCAGAGGACGACGGAGCTGGCATCGAGGGAGCACGAAGCACCCCGGGACTCCCCCAGATGTTTGTCCTCCAAGGGATGGCAGCCCGTCCAGTCCCTTGACTGGCCGAGACATTTGCCTGGGCACCATTGGGCTCCGGGCATTGTTGCCCAAGTCGCGCTGGCAGCATCAGGTAGAGATGGCTTCAGGTGAGATAATTGGAGCAGGGAACTACCCGGAACAATAAGGAGCGGTCAATGGCGGCAGGTCAGGCACCAAGGGTGGTGTTGGGCCATTGCAGCTACGAAAGCCGTCACCCAATTGTTCCGGATTGATGCCCACCTCGCTAAAGGCACCAGCGCACACCATCACCGAAGCCCAGTGAGTGGCGACCGCCGGTCGTGCGTCGCAGGGCTCCCGGCTTCTGTTCGTCTCGTGCGGCGAGCGTGATGGCATATCGAACCCGACGATGGGATGGTCCGATTTTGACGTAGAGAGATTCCTTGCACCTGCTTTTCTCAGCTTCATTTCATGTTGATCACTGGGTACCTGGGTAGGTGGTGGTGACAGTGCTGTAGGAACGCCGACTCAGCCTCGTTAGCGACTTTGTCGGCATTGAGGTGCCAACACGTAAGTGAGACACGTCTCTGCAAGAGGCTGATGGTTGATTCCCACCGAGATTAGGCATCGTCAGCGGATGACTCGGGCATGTAAGGCTGGCACTTGACACCCTTAAAGCCGTTGAAGATGTGCATGTAACCTGGCACGCGCGTAACGCAGGTAGACAGGCCTAGCAGACTCGAGCAGAAAGAAAAGAAAGCGAAGGACGTCATCGTAGAAGTGGCTGGGAGCTGGTCTCTCTGCTGGATCGACCTACTGGAGGGTCGTTTCCCATCCCGCTGGCTCAGTTCTCGAGTTCATGGAGTCATACACGTCTCAACTCGCATCTTGGGATCTTGGTCAGTTACTCGGATCCTACTCCCTCGTTGCCGATTCTAGTTGCGTTCTTATCTTTAGGACCTTGACGACATTGACCATTGCCACTTGCCAATTGAGTGCCTAGATTTCGAGATACACCGAAGCCAGGGAGGCGAGCTCAAAACATTCGTATCGTTGTGGCTACAGGTCTCTGTAAGGAATGACATCCAGGTTTTCCCCATAGCCTCGGTGGATGAGGCTGTCATGTTGCCTCGTTGGCCGTATTATCCTACTCAGCGTTGACTAAGGAATACGAATGTCCGTCCTCCCGAGACGATCACCTAAGTTGCTGGGCTTTGACACGAAGGCCAAGATGCTCGGAGCTGCTTCATATTGCCGGTGAGAACGATGATAAAAGGAGCCTCGCTATAGTCTCGATCTCAAACTCCCTGTCTCCTCGGCCTTCCTTTCCCAACTTGGCAATTACTAGAGGGCGCGTGGCTAGGGTACGGGTGAAGAACACGAAATATCTTCCTTTGTTTCCCTGCTACTCCCTGCCCTATATCCCGAGTCTGTGACTCAAAATAACCCCCCCCCGGGTCGAGAATGCTGACAGCACTCTCCCTCCCATCAACCCGTCTCCTCGAGGCGGTCCCACCCCAACTCCGCGCCTCCGTTGCGGCGTCGAAGCCGAAGCAGGGAAGTCGCACGAGGAATCTTCGGCGAGCCACAGGAGCTGTCTGAGGCCAATGCCCCTCAAGCGGCTGCTGCGATGCCGTGGTCCGTCACAGTTCCAAAGGATGAGAGGCTCGGAGCCGGTACTGGTATTGCGAACTCTACCCTCGGGCCACCTCGTGTTTGACAAGCGTTGTGAGCCGGCTGTCACGCTAAGCACCCTGGCAGGATGACTGAACGGATTTACCTAAAAGACCATATCGATTGATGGAAACTGTCAGAGCCATCTCTCTGGGGAGGTCAAGCCCTGCTGTCAAGACTAAGCGAGTCATGGGTCTTGAAGCCCCAGTGACGTTTGATTGGGCGTTCATGCTGCACCTCTCTTCTAGGGAAAGGAGTTGACGCTTCTATTTGGGGAGATGCTGCCATTCTAATTCAAATCTATCGGTTTTCAATACGAGTTATGTCTCGATGGCTAGCTTTCTATGACGGACATGCAATCAATGGTTTCCCTGAAACTATCGGAGCTGCTTTACGTCTATCTAGTAAGATAGCTAGTTCTTGATGCTTATTATTATTGTCATAGACCCAAATGGCCGCATCCAGCGGGTCAGGTAGCTGTAACCGGATAAGTAGTATAAGCCAGTTACAGCCTAAATAAGGCTAGATTTAGCCATCAAACAGTTGGATTTATTAAGTAAAAGGGAAACATAAAGACTGAAAATAGCAAGTAAATTGTGTATTCTTCTAAGTTATCCCTTCCAGCAAGAGACCCGTTAGAACCAGCATTTATAATGCTGGTTCCGGCACGTGACTCTATTCGTCATGTAATAGGAGGCTCTAGGTAAGTGGTCTTATTTCTAGTTCTGCTACCTAAGGGCAGAGTCTGCGTTTCCTGACTTACTGTCGGTTCGGTACTGTTTTAGGTGAGGTTAGGGCGGGGTGTTCGCATTATTGCTTTCGCATGGAGCCTATGGTTGGGATTCCCTGCTGACTCTCCTTTTCTGCTCGTTCTTTCCAGTTCTAAGGGGCTGGGGGTTTCTGAATAGCCTAACACTTGGAGCCACGTTCTTGATGCTTAATTAAGCAAAGCTGCGTAGAAGATGAAGGTCACGAAGTGGGCGGCAGCTTCCAGCTTTGCTTCTTCTAATGGGAGCCTAATGTTGCTTCGCCACCACAATCACTAGCCACAATTCTAAAATACCTAACGGCAATTGGATGTTTTTGCCATCTCACCGCTTACTAGATAAAACTGCTATAGGAGCTCGAGCCGAAGGCGAGGAGGGCGCCCGGCAGGGCCGCCGGAGGCAACAGAGACCCTCTAGCTTTGCGTTCCCAAAGGACAAGGATCTCAGTCGTTGGCATAGGACCTAGTTAGTAAGTACTAATAGCAATATTCTTAGACATAACTTGCTGGTCAGCTTGGGACAGAGTTCGTTGGCAGTACCATACAAGCTCGCCGTACATGATTCTCGCAGTTTTGAGGTTTTCAGAACATAAGCGTTATCCATTGAAATTCTCTGCATCTTGGGGCGAAGTACAGCCGCTCGCCTGTGGCAGAACCATACGTGGGAGCTCAACCTCAATTACGAGATATCGCGAGGCTTTAATCCTGACTATTACATACCACGAATCCTGAATGGCGACCCGAAGAGTAGTCGGACGAGCTTCATTGCCACATTCTTTTACCTCTGCTCTGAGCTGGGCCACTGGTACCTTGATGTAACACTCATAGATTGGCTCCTCGAACAACTCACCGACGATGTCAACGCAGGTGAAGAAAACCTGAGAACGAGCACGTGGACGCAATCTCTCTGGCTCTGGTGCGTCATGTTTGGCGCAGCGATTGCCCAGACAGTCGGGGCGACAAACGTAGTGGAGGATAGACAACTGGCCAAATAGCAAGGGGTATACAACGATAAGATGAGACTTGTGAGTCGTGTTTTGGGTATTGACAGCTGGCACTCGGCCCGCACAGTCCTCGCAGAAGTTGTAGGAAGTATTGACAACGACGCGGAACGTGGCTTAGAGGGAAATGTGGAATGAGGCGGTTATCTCGGGAGCGAGTTATAGTGACAACACGATAGATCCGTCCGTAATAGAGGTAATGGAAGAAGACTAGCGGGGCGTGTACATGATGTGTTAATACTGATATGATATTCCTTTCGATTGATTCGTCGTGCGTCACGGAGAGCGATTTACCGTTGAAACGGGCGAAGCTAAAGCGAGCCGGCAAGATAACCAACCGGACCGTGTTGACCCCTGAAGTCAATATCGCCGTGAGACCATGTGAGGATGGAGGTCGTGGAAGAGTCTCCTCTAAACCCAAAGGTAGGGGTGTATGTCGTGAAATGATAACAAATCAGCGTAAGAAGCCCTCTGGGCTCGATGGAGAGTAGGCTATATTTCATGAACAGAGTTAAGGTTCAAGCTTGGGTCATGCGGGAGACGACGGGAGACGGGAGTCGGGAGACGGGCTCTAGCGACGGACAGACCCGGCAGAATCACGTGGAGCGAGCCTCAGCTCGATGTTTCAGGACGGGAAGTTACGACAGAGGGCGGGGAGGGAGTAACCATGAACCTTTCTTGGAAGGAGGATCTCTGACGTGCTCTCGGCTTCCAACTTGCAACCTTCCAATCTCCATCGAATGAAGATACGCTGTCTTGGCATATGTCAACACCAAAACTCATCACATTTTTTACCGCCGACATGATGCATGAGGGTTGCCTTCTCAGGTGTCCTTTTGTTGACCGTACTTCTGTGTCACGAAGCGCTACTAGATTCGATTCGTTGTCGACTGCATCGCAAGCGCATGCTGGCCTCACGCGGATGCATTTCGAGCCAGACCCCACGCAGCTCACAGTCAATCAGCAGTCGAGAGTCGCAAGTAGGTCGCCCTGATGCAGACTCGGTGTGCCGGAGGTTGCATGCTGGCTGACAGAAAACGAAATGGTTGGCGATGGTCCGTTCTTTTCTTGGCCCACCGGCGCTGACTTGGTCAGCGGTGGCCCGGCCGCAGGGACCCAGTTGCGTTGCGAAATTGTCATGGGGGGAGGGATTTGCTGGCCGAGGAGAGAAGGGGGAAGTTGAGCCGGCGCTCTCCCGCGCGCATGCTGCGGCATGATGCGATCGCTTCCTGGATGCGAGCTGAAACGATTAGCAATCCTACGATATGGCAGATCGACGGTGCAGAGCCCTTCGGATGGGTTTGTTTGGGCTTTCAGGAGCCGACATTGCTGTCACAGTCACAAGCGATACGGACGAGAGGTAGGAGACCGACATGAGCAATTTCCGGGCCGGCCTGCCTTTTCACATCTTTCGACTTGCATTTCTGCCGGCTTGATGCATTGCTGTGTTGTCCACAGCCATCATCCTTCCATTTCTGTGTGTCCGGCATAGTTCTCATCAGTGATAGGGCAGTTATGCATCCAGCTCCCCACCAGGCCCCGTTCCCAAATCAAGGAAGTCGGCCACTCGTTATCAATAACCGAAATAATCCCTGCCAAACAGGCCCCTAACAGGCCTATCCGCGATGAAATCACAAACGCCAACTCACTCCTGCGGCCGATGTGACGACCATCCGGCGGTGTCTTTATTGGCATTCCGCGCATCTGGTGGGGGTTTCCTTGGGCTTTGGTCAGTCCATTACAACAATAAAACCCGCATGGTCCCTCGTTGCCCAACATCTCACTCTTACTTCCTCATCTTCCTGCCCAACGCACCCATTCCTGCCTAAACAGATCTTTGCCTTCTGCTGATCCTTCAAAGACGACCCATCTTAGCTCTTCTTTTACTCCTTTGGTCTATCAAACAACGCTTGCTTCTAGGAGGAATTCCAAACCAACCTAAACAACCCAAGGATTCACTTGTCGCGCTACACTTCAACTACGCGGAGCAACAAATTTTTTCCCCACAGGCCAGAACTTGACAGACAACTTACCCGTTGATCTGCTGGATCAAGAGCTAATCTGCTCTGATACACTCCGAGGATACCATGACCGTTGCCGTTGGTTCTCGTCCGGCTACCATGCCCCGTTACACCAACTCAGTTGACCTCGACGAGGTTCATTCGCTCCACAGGTACTGTTTTCTTTACTCTATTCCTGGGAGGCTTGCTTCTGCTTTTTTATCATGTCGCGCGCAAAATCTGTACATTTCCTTTCAGTATATCTTGCTCCAGGAACCGTCGCATCCAGGACTCTTTCTCCGGGTTACAGGAACACTTCACTTCAAACCCAAGGAACTTTCAGCTAGGTCTATACCTGGTGACACTCAAGGAACTCTGTCTGATCCGGACACGAGACAAAGAAATTATTACTTTGAAACATGGCTTTCTGCCAGCGGTAAGTATGGCCCGTCATTTCAGTTTTAGAAAAACCACAGCAGCTATATTAAGGATTCCCGGGGTTTCTTCTTTGCCTGGACTCATTGCTTTCTGGATCAAGGATGCCAAAAAGGGATTTCGAGGACTTTCTTTCCGAGCCGGTTCTGGTTTCTAGGGACTTATTTGCCATGGACCGTCAATCCACACGGATTTTTGTTCCCTTCCCTTGCTCTGTTTGATTCTTCAGCAGCAGTAAAGGGTTAGGAACATTACCAAAGGACGATGCTTCCGCTGTCTTTGCAATCCAATTTGATTGCGCGTGCGACCGCACGAGGTCTTGTTCTGCCATACGCATCGACTTTGCTTCTGCCTGGATCTTGTTCTCATAGCCCGGGCCTTTTGATTTCTTCGACCTTGTTTACCGCATCTTTGCCCCACGCTTGACTTGTCGATTTGCGCTCATCTCGCTTATCAAAAACCTGGACGCTCGAACCTGGATGAGTTCCTCCGCCTTTCCGTTTGATCTATCTTTCAGCTTCTGGACTGCTTGATGAATGATACCGACAACCGATATGTAGCCATTCGAGCCGCCTGAGGACCAGTCCTAGTCAAATTATCACGTCATCCTTGAGGAACTCGCCAATCCATTGTTACCCACGGCGCTGAACTTGTGGATTCGTGCGAAAAGCAAGATGTTTCTGAGAGGCACCATGCAATGTGTGTCCAGCTGGGTCTGTAAATTCCGCTTAACCCCCGCCGGAGAATGCTCATAACTGACCCTACCACAGAATCAAAGTTGACTACCACTGAGACTCACAAAGTCTTGTTTTCCCTTTTCTTTTCTTTGCTTGTTTTCATTGTTTGCTTCGGCTAGTAGTGTCAGCACACTAACCTTACCCAGCGATTATAGCTATCCCCAATCAGTGGTTTCGAACCCGCCAGGAATGTTTTCTTTTTCTCAAACAGAACCGGCGGACCTATTGTCAGGTCCGTCGTGGGCTACGACAGTAGAAGGACCACAGAACTTCCAAGACTTCTCAGATAATGGATCTGCCCATTCCGGAGAGGCCGAGGAATTCATTTTCACATCTGGCAACACCACTCCTAGGGGAACTAGACTTGCCCAAGGTCGTCAGGATATCCAGAACTCTTTCACTGGCTCAAGGACTACTACTGCTGCTGCTCAAGGTGGACAAGCCATGTCCAGGGCCAGCTCTAGCAGATCCAGTGGCTCTTCTTTGTCACAGGCATCACAATTGTCCAACATGGACTTTACAGGTAATACATCTGCTTTCGGAAATGGTTCTCAAGCCGATTCTGCCATTGGAGGGATTGATGCCACTTTTCTCCTGGACTCGGAGCCCGATGCCGTTGCATCTCAAATGTACTGGCCTGAATATCCGCTCAACATGGGACTGAATTCCGATGCCACCTTCTTGCCGGAGGCTAACAATCTACACGTTGTACCAGCTCATATGCAGCTCGGTCCTGATGTCAGCCTTGGTGAAAACTCTCCACCCGGATCCTGGGACTGCTTTTCCAGCTCTATTTCTCGCTCTTCATCTCCTGCTACCATCGATGACATGTGGCTCTCTAACCAGAGCCCCAACTCATCCCCTGAGATGCCATGCCAATCTCCCAGGTATGTGTTACATGACTGCTGTGAGCCAAACGGTGCACGTTCTTACCATGCCAATTTGTACAGTCTTGACCGGAAGATGCCCATGATCCAAGAGGACCTGAACGTTATCCCTCAGCTGGACGATACCTTGACTCTCCCCCCTCCCTTTGCTGGACCCCGGCGGCAGGCAACTGATGGTGAGTCCGCACGAGACCATGATCTCTATAAGAAGGCGGCTCCTTTCGAAGATGGCCTCTACCATTGCCCCTGGGAAGGCAAGGCCAACTGTAACCACAGGCCGGAGAAGCTCAAGTGCAACTATGAGTAAGTAACCACTCCTTTGCACGTCGTAGGACGCGATAACTGACTGAGCCAGCAAATTCGTGGACTCCCACCTCAAGCCGTACCGCTGCAAGGCCGAATCTTGCGAGGGCGCTCGTTTCTCTTCTACTGCCTGCCTCCTGCGACACGAGCGTGAGGCCCACGGGCTCCATGGACACGGAGAGAAACCTTTCCTCTGTGTCTACGAGGGATGTGAGCGTGCCGTCCCTGGCAACGGCTTTCCACGCCAGTGGAACCTTCGTGACCATATGAAGCGTGTCCACAACGACCATGGCAGTGCCAGCGGCTCTCCTCCGACGGGCCCAGTTCAGACAAGCTCCAAGGGTCGAAAGCGCAAGCCTGAGGTTTCTGAGGCCCAAACTACTGCCAGCCGGAAAACGTCCGTGAAGTCTATGCCCGTGGAGTCTAAGCAGAACTCGACCCGGCCCCTTCTTAACCAGTGGATGGACCACCGTAAAGCCGTGGAGAGCCTTTTTCGTGGACTTAGCAAGCCAGAGGATGCCAGGAATATTCAGCACATCAATGACATGCAACAGCGCCTGTCTGCTATGCTCAAGGTGACTTCAGACCTCAATGCCATGGCAACCCATGGAAACTTTGTCGGCACCGGTTGAACAAACTGTAAGTAGCTTAAAGAATCACTGCCTAATAACATGACGCTAACCATGTTGTTAGGTGAAGACACTTATCTGCTACCGGGAACCAGAAATTAGACAGAAAGATCGAGGCAAGCGCCCGTTCTAGGACACAGCAGTCGAATTATAACCAACATGGCCTTTTCAGCCCAGGAAGCACCAGGATGTGCACAAGATGCACCGACTGAAGAACTTCTCAGTCGAGTTGAGGATTCTAGATGGTAACCAGAACTATACTAGCCATCTCGCCGGAGCCCAGGATAGAAAGCCGTGGAAAAAGCCCAAGGAAAGGACCGCCGTTTACGGATAGGCATGATGCCTTGTGGATACAGCCTCGTCCCTTAGGATGAGAGAAAAGACTTACAAAGTCGAGAAAAGGAAGGCGGGTAGATTGATAACCGCGAATTTTTTTTTTTATTGCTTTATTTTGTTTATTCCGATACGGAGGAACAGGACCTCTCGGGAGGGTAGCAGATAGGCACAGAGATAGAGAACGTATTCAAGGTTTTTTTTTTTT
>JAMYIC010001185.1:54103-66626 GCA_024112705.1 Microcera coccophila
TGCTCTTTACTCCGTTGCTCTAGCTTGTTCTTCTACTGTCGTAGCGCCCGTCAAGCTTTCCGAGAGACGGACTATTAAGACTGGTGACTGCTGCGCCTTACCAGTGCGCCGCTTCTAGTTGACCTATTTTCCCATGTCACCCGTTCGGCTTAGACTTCCTTGCTGCTGTTGCGTTCTTCATACAGTTCATTTTGCGGACTCGTTTTCGGCGTCGGTTTAAGATGGAAGAGTTGGAGGGCCAAATGCTCTCACTTCCAACACTCACTATCCAGGCATTGCTCCTTCACAAGGAGAGGCGCACCACTGATACAATTGCCCTAGTTGAAGTCGCACCGAGAAGGATAACTTGGTGGGGACGGCCAATACGTTTGCAAGATAGGTTATCAAGTTATGGATGCTTCTTCTTGATTGCACATCTCATCCTTTTGGAAATGACAGCGTCATTGTCACCTGCGATGCTTGAATGCAGGCTCGTGATCCCGAGTAGGTATGACAGATGCAATAAGCTTCATCGGCGGTGCATCATCCGAGACATACATCAGATCGAAATTTGCCATAATGCCTTATGAAGTCGAGTGTCATACATGATCTGATCTAGGACGCCTAAGTGATAATACCCGGGCATTGGGTGACTTGCATCCGCCCGTGGACAACAAGGTGCGTATCTCATGGTCTTGCTACGCCCCGTTTATGAGCAGACTATCAGTATGGGATGAAATCGAACAAGGTCCAAGTGTTTATGGGGCAAGACGAACAGTTTGGTCACCCCGAAGGATGATATGCATCGTCAAGAACGGAGCGGTGAGGGTATCAGCGACGGGCATGATGGTCCTATAACCCGCTTCATCAGTCCGAGCTTCTCGGCACACGGGTCTCGACTAGCAGGATCCTGTCTGATGAGAGACCAGTTTCTGGTCCGATTCCATGTCACCCTCGGACATTAGAGCCTCACCTAATCGACACATGGTGAATGATGGGAAAACGTGGGTTATCGGAGCCGGAGCGGTTGAGCTGTGGCGCCGAGTGCCTTCCGGGTTACCCTACCCCTCCACTAACGCCAAAACATGCGCTATGCCTCCGCTGTATGCGCGCTCGACTGACCTGACCCAGCATCAACCCTGGCTGTTACGGGTACCTCGTACACATCACATCATTCCAGCTTCTCCAACCCTCTCTCTCTTTTGCTTTCTGCTCTTACAATCTGCCTCCCAGCTCTTCTTCCAAACACCAAGAAATCATTCTCCATCCACCAATTACCCATCATGGCCCGCAAGTTCTTCGTCGGTGGTAACTTCAAGATGTGAGCAAGCCCCGCCAAACCGCCAAGCGCTGTCCCCCCTCCCTCCACGAGCAAAAAGCCGCAGATCGCAGCAGGAGAGAAGAAGCTCATCGTGGTGTATTTCTAGGAACGGCTCCGTTGCCGGCATCAAGAAGATTGTTGACAACCTTAACGGGGCTACCCTCGACTCAAACGTTGGTTCGTCTTCCCCCAATCTGTCCAACATCGACCCCTCACCCCACTATCAAGACTTCCAACTTACACATATCTCTAGAGGTCGTCATTGCCCCTCCCGCTCTCTACCTCCCTCTAGTCAAGGAGACCGTCAAGAACAACATCGAAGTCGCCGCT
This sequence comes from Microcera coccophila, assembly GCA_024112705.1. Classification (NCBI taxonomy): domain Eukaryota; kingdom Fungi; phylum Ascomycota; class Sordariomycetes; order Hypocreales; family Nectriaceae; genus Microcera; species Microcera coccophila. The sequence continues at coordinate 55,734 of JAMYIC010001185.1, forward strand.
CAGAACGTCTTCGACAAGCCCGACGGTGCTTACACCGGCGAGATTTCTGTCTCCCAGCTCAAGGACAGCAACATCAGCTGGGCCATCCTGGGTCACTCCGAGCGACGAACCATCCTCGGCGAGTCCGATGAAGTTGTCGCCTCCAAGACCAAATACGCCACTGAGAATGGCCTCAGCATCATTTGGTGCTGTGGTGAGAGTCTTGAGCAGCGCGAGTCCGGCAAGACCATCGAGGTCATCACCGCCCAGCTCGATGCCCTCAAGTCCAAGATCTCTGACTGGAGCAAGATCGTCATTGCCTACGAGCCCATTTGGGCCATTGGCACTGGCAAGGTTGCCACCACTGAGCAGGCCCAGGAGGTCCACAAAGCTATCCGAGACCTTCTCCGCGGTATCAGCCAGCAGGTCGCTGACGAGACCCGAATCCTCTACGGTGGCTCTGTCAACGAGAAGAACTGTGGTGAGCTGAGCAAGCAGCCCGATATCGATGGTTTCCTCGTCGGCGGTGCCTCTCTCAAGCCCGCTTGTGAGTGGACCCTATTCCAGTCCATGTGTCCTATTTTGCTAACCCGGCCTCAGTCGTCGACATCATCAACTGCCAGAAGTAAGCAGTCCACCTCATAGTAAGGAGCTAGGATGCTGTTTCGCCCGTTGTGGTCAAGAAGCGTAAAAGATGGCAGATGATGAGAACGAAAGTAAACAGTTATACCCGTCCTTTTCGGTCTCAAAATGTGACGTTGAACGAATTGTGATTCTCGCTGTTCCCCTGAAGTTTTGAGACGTTGACTCTAAATCGTACAACACCCTCGCCGTCCAATGCTACAAACTCCATCCTGATACATATATACGTACACGATAGTCAAAAGATCCGCCTGCTCTTTACACCACCATACCGTTGCCATGGTATGGTGACCAGATACCTCTCACACTGGGTTTCGTACTCGTTACCGCCTTGTTCGTTTTCTTCAGCTTCTCGCCACTTGCGTCCCGTAGCAGCTCGGCCTTTTGAAGAATCTCATATGGTGACAGATTTCGTACGCAGATCGGTTTTTGTCGGCCGTTGATGTAATGCCCGATAATCACAGGATGCTTCCCCGGCCGGGGAGAGACGGCGAACTCGACTTGGGGGTTGGTGGCCGCGAATCTGGGGAGCAGAGACTTTATGAATCCACTACCGAAACAATAAGCATTCTTCTGACAGCTTTTAATCGGTTAGGAACCTACTTCATGCCCTTTGAACTGCCAGCCCAATCGCAGTAATGGAAGTCTAACTTTCTGCATTGGAGGATGAAGGCGCCGAGGCCATTCTGGAACTTGTCAGCCTCGGGTATATTCGTCTCAATGGAGTATTTACTTACCTGACCGGAGGAAACAGCCCTTATCGCCTTGATTGTCATCTTCGTCTGGCCGTAGTGATCGATATTTTCATCATCCGACGACTACCAGGAGATTTTGAAGTTTGTCGGACGCGAGCCAGTCCCCAAAAACCAGCTCCCGTGCACTTGTCCCCAATTTAGACTAGCGCCTCGGCTGAGCTCCGGCAATATTTGCCCCAGGCATTCAGCAAAGCAGTAATTTCACGACAACGCGACAACCTTAAAGCCCAGCTCCTGCATCGATTCAACGCGGGTTACCTTGTCCCGACAGTTGGCCCGCGCAGCTTCCATTCTTTCACTCTTTTGTCCCTCGCCAGTCGAGCTTCCAATACCCGGCGATGACCGATAAACTCCCACCCAACCTCCTCGCCCTTTTCGCGCCGCGCCCGCCGTTGCGGTGGGTAGAGCCTCCCGACCATGCGCCTCAGAATCGCAAGACGGCGCCCATCACAGGCGTTGCCGGCTTCCTGCCCGAGCTGCAGGTGTACAAGCAGACCGATGTCTACGAACCCACGGAGAGCTGGCTTCAAATGCGAGACCGCAAGAAGCGGGAGAAGAAGGAGAATGTCCAGAGCTCCCTAACAGAGGGGCTCCAGACCTGTAAGAAACCCGGTCTTGGTGTTACGTCGGAAGTCCTAATCAATAGTGTAGACAAGCCCAATGAAGATCCCAATATTCGGGGTGATGCATTCAAGACTCTAATCGTGGCTCGCCTCAGCTATGAGGCAGACGAACGCGATCTAGAGCGAGAGTTTGGTCGATTCGGCCCCATTGAACGCGTACGAACCCCAGCCTGACGTTTTCTGTCAATTCACTGACATGAACTAGATCCGTATCATCACTGATACGCGTGCGCACGAGAAACCCAACAAGAAGAAGAAGCCCCATCGTGGGTATGCATTTGTTGTGTTTGAGCGCGAGAAGGATATGAGAGGTAAACTTGACCCCCATCACCCCCCTTCCTCCCTTGCCGGACATGTTGTTTCCCCGGGTGTACTCCTCTGGATGTGGCCCTCAAGCATGCCCATCCCTTGGAACCAACGATGAGACACAGAGGGTCCTCAAGCTTGCCCGTCTCAACTTCTTTCTTTTGTTAATTCCAGTCATATGCAAGGTATATTATGGTAAGATTTACTGACACCCGCGCCTCTTGGCGCATCGATGAGTAGCTGCTTTAGATTCTTGCGATGGTATTCGCATCAAAGATCGACGGATCAAGGTAGACGTTGAACGAGGCAGGACTGTCAAGGGCTGGAAGCCCCGAAGACTCGGCGGTGGTCTCGGTGGACGAGGATACACTAAGAGTATGCTTTCGCGTCCCATGGGCCCTGGAGGTTTCGGTGGTGGCCCCGGCGGCGGTGGCTTCCGCGGAGGCTTCAAGGGATTTGAGGGTGGCCGTGGTGGTAGAGGCGGTTTCCGCGGTGGTTTCGGGGGCCGCGGTGGCGGCTTCCGTAGCGGTGGTGACTTTGGGGGACCCCGAGGCGATCGAAATGGAGGCGGCTATGGAGCTCCCAGCGGTGCACCATCCGGTCCGGGAGGGTTTGAACGAAGGAACGGTTTCGGAGGTGGCGACAGGAGTGATCGCGGACCCCCTGGCGGCTATGACTCTCGTGGTGGTGGCCGCTCATATGATGACAGACACGGCGGCCGACATGGCGATCGCGAAAACCGACGTACTGGTAGCAACATGGAACCCATCGGCCGTAGAGATGGTGGCAGAGATGGTGGACGAGACGGCGGACGAGAAGGTGGGTATCGCGATAGGGACTACGATAGACCACGAGACGACGATGGTGGCCGCAAACGAGGCTATGACGGTGGCGGTTATGAGGATCCTCGGAAACTGCGTCGTTACTAAACCAGGAGTTGCCGCGTCTCTAGCTCTCTGGCGGGCTATCAAGTTCACCCAGCTGGTGTCCTTAGCCTCAGCAGCGGCAACAACAAGTATGCCTTATTACTACTGGATCTAGATGACCTTCAACAAGGTCGCCCAGCTCAGGAGGTCTACACTCAACTTCGATCTGATCAAACGGTCTCCAACCGCAACACTTGCCGATTTATCTATGACAACAAAGCCCCATGGACCTTGAATGGAGTAAGGCGGAAGGTAATTTTCTACTCTGTATTCTAATTTTACGTTTTGAACTTGGGTGGATGTTAGATATGAAAATCCACGTAGCATTCTCCATGGCTACGGTTAATTGAGGTAGGTCAGAGGTAAGGACTCCTTGACCTACTGACCGCGAGACCGCTTAGGTTGGCCCAAGTGGCCCATCATGTATCGCTTAGGAGTTCATGTGATTAGGATCAGTCAAGTCTCGAATAAGTTGAAAAGAAAAGCGTCGAAAACAAGCTTTTGTCATTCAGGGGCGGGTCTAGTTAACATGATGCCCTTCCATATCCCATGGCCCACAACGCCGAGATCCCTTAAAAGTCATGCTGGTATCAGTCATATGAACAGATAGATTTGAAACAAAAATCCCTAGCACCTTCGACAGCCTCGAATCCTTAGTTCTCGTCCATGGCATTGGGGTTGATTTCTGTCACTTCACTGTCGCTCGCGCTCCAGTACCTGGTTTTCGGTCAGTACATCATCTGCGAATATGCGCTCAAGTGGGAACGTACGCTACTAGCTTCACCTTGAACTCACTCAAGCACACCCCAAACAACTTGAGCAGCCTCGTTTGCCTCGAGTCTAACACATCGCCTTCCTTGCAAACCACGTAACTCTCACCCTCTCCACTCTCGTCTCCCAGCACCACCCGGCCCTTGACCATGCGCGTCGGCACACCCAGTCGTCGAAGTTCAGGCTCGATGGTGTGCTCTAGGGGAACATCGTGTTCCACGGGAACCTCGCCGGCGGTGGCGTACACAATGCCGGTGGGGATGCTAAACTCGCGGCTCGCGGCCACACCCGCGCGGGCGAAGTCCACGGGCGCGAGGTTATCGAAGTAGGAAGTGATGGCGTCGACGGGTCGGTTGGTGAGGAGCAGACCGACGGTGCCGGCGAGGTATTTGGTGAGGGAATCGATGCCGGGAGCGACGGCTTCGGCGGGAGTTTGGCCGAGGGCCTTGACCATGAGCTTAGTCTTGCCGAAGAATAATCTGTCCGCAGTAAGCATTTCGTCCATGTCTTAGTTCCAGGTGCGAAAAGTCATACCGGCTGTCTGACAATTCGCGTCTCACTTCCTTCAGGTAGCTGTTGCGCATGTTTTCGACACTGAAGACGAAGCAGTGCTGATACTCGGGAACAGCATCGCGGATGTTCTGAAAGAGCTTGTCCTTGTCCTCGCGGGTCTTCTTGTTGACCTGGGTGAGGTGGACGACCCTGGCGCGTTTCGACTTGGGCATCTTGTATGATTTGTAGAACTGATTGGCCCCGACTCGAGTATGTATGTAAGTGAGATTCGCTAAGTTATACCGTGGAATTGGGAGGGGAGCAAGACGTTAGAAGGCGGTGGGGGAAGAAGTTCGCAGCGGTTGCGATAAGATTGTCGAAAAATTTCGAGACCGGGCCAAAATTTCAGGTGGGTGAACTTTTTTGGCTTTCGGGGTGGTGGGACCCCGCAGTAGCTTCACCGAGACGATGACCGGGGGGTCTCGGCAGAGTGTGGTCAGTGCTCACCGAGGTGAGCCGGTTCGTAAAAGTCGCAGGCTAAGCGTATGCACCGTTGGGATGATTCCCAAAGGAAAGATGGTATAGCTTACAAGTTGACCTATTTCGGCTGTTTTCAGCGAAGTAGTGTTATCGTTCGAAGCCGGAAATGGTTATATATACATGGCCTACACATCTTCTCCCCGGAGCCTTCGCTTTTTGCAACCCGAGGCCCCTGGATTCGAAGATATATGGTCTGTTCGTTATGGAGGGAAATGCAACATCTCCGTTTTTGACAATCCATATTCGCCGAATCTCAACGAGGCACATGGCGGCGGGGACGATTATTGCCACATGCCTCCATTCAACCGAGCCATGGGCCTTAGACAGATACCCGTAGTCCAAGACCGGCATCCACAAACTTCCATCTCGACCAAGCACATGGAAAAGTGCCCATGACCATAGTTCTATGCCATTGCTCGAAGCCACCACAGATCCACGATGGGGTGTCACCTTGTAATCAGTGACACGTAGAATTCTCCGAAGAGCATAGACGACGTGGAGGGACGATTCCCAGATGCAGCTGTTCTCAGCAGTGTGCCCTCGTAGGGGCCAGTTCAGCAAAGCAACGCCACGAAAATAAAATAAAATAAAAGAGAAAGAAAAAAACATTGGCTACTAACTATTACCCGTCCTCGATCGATAACAAACAAAGATGTGCATCCCCAGACATTGGCTGCTTCGGGAAAACGTCCGTCCCATCCCTTCCGGTCGAAGCTGTGCGGAGCGCACGGACCAGGACGAGGTCAGAGGTTCTGATTTTTTTTCCCAATTCCCACATCCTTCAGGGCCACTCGCTCATTTACCACACCTCGATTCAGATCCAGAAGACAGACTCGCAACAATCGCCTTTGTTCCTCCTCTTCCATCTCTCATCTCCATCATCATCTTCATCTTCTCCATCTTCTTCAACCGCTGCGAGATCTCTATCCCGGCTCTCTCTCCTTACAACCCTCCTGACCTTGTTCTCTTGCGCTCCGAATAGCTGCCAGAAGCTTCTCCAATCTCGCAAACCCTCGCCTCCTCCACCCACGACTTTCTCCCCCAATTTCATCTGGTGCCCTCGTCGACACCATTGCTCCTCTCGAACCGCCTGCAACGAAGCCTCTCCCGTCCTCCGTCTGGTTTCTTCGAGAAGCTCGCGTCTCTTTAAGTTTAACTCGATAACTCTTTTTCTTACTTGCGACATCTCATCACCCATCGCGCTTGCGCCTAGTGCCCTTTTTTTCTTCCTCCCACAACCCCGTTGCGTTCGACTTCTCGGAACTATATAGCCACGATGGCCACCACCGGAAACTTCACCCAACAGGACCAGTACAAGGCCGGCGCAGACCAATCCCAAGAAAATTCTACCATCTCTCCCGAATCCTCTTCCGCTCCCAACGCCACCAACAGCAACCCCTCTAAAGATGAGGTCGGCTGGTACTTTGTGGAGCAATACTACACCACCCTGAGCAAGTCTCCAGAGAAGCTTCATGTACGCATTTGCATGACCCCATCCATATTTATAATCTAACGTGTCGTCCCAGCTTTTTTACGGCAAACGGTCGCAATTCGTCTATGGTCTCGAAGCTGAGGTTGCCAATGTCTCGGTTGGGCGACAGGTATGCACACCTTTATAGCTCCCTTCTTTTGATCTATCAAGCTAAGACGATATCAATAGGCTATCCAGGAACGCATCCAGCAACTTGACTTCCAAGACTGCAAGGTCCGAGTATCCAATGTCGATTCTCAGGCTTCATATGACAACATTGTCATCCAAGTAATTGGCGAGACGTCCAACAAGGCTGGTGAACCTAAGAAGTTCGTCCAGACCTTTGTTCTCGCAAAGCAGCCTTCCGGATTCTTCGTGCTGAATGACATCCTGCGATACATTGATGAGGAAAGTGATGACGAATCCGCTGAGCCTGCTGGTGAGGAAACCGTTGACAAGGCCAAGCCCACCGCTGAGCCCGCTGCTCCTGCCGAGCCTGAGGCTCTGGAGTCCGCTGAGGAGACTGAGGACCAGCCTGCTCAGCTTGACACTACTGTCGTCGATCAGAAGCTCGAGGAGGTCTCGTCCATTAAGGAGAGCACAGCTATCAACGGCAGCGGGGCCGAATCCCCCGAGGAGACTAAAACATCTGATACTAAGTCTGAGACTGCCACCGCTGACCCCGAAGTGGCCGCCAAGCAGCTCGAGGAGGAGGACATCAAGGAGCCAGAGAAGCCCCAGGATCCCAGCCCTACTCCCGTTTCCAAGCCTATCGCTCCCGCACCGCCAGCCGCTGCACCCGTTGCCCCCGCTATCGTCGAGCCCGCTGCTCCGCCCAAGCCCATGACCTGGGCCAGTCGAGCTGCCGCTGCTTCTGGACCCAAGCCTGTTGTGCCCCTTGCCAAGACTCCCACTCCTCCAGCCCAAAGCCGAGCTCCTGCCCCCGCTACTACGGCCCCGACTTCTCAGCCTGCTGCTGATAAAACTCTTGCGCCCGCTGCCGCCGCTGAGGCCCCGGCCAAGGAAGCACAAGGATGGCAAACTGCTGGGTCTGACTCAAAGCGACTGAATCGCCCCCAGTCCATCTCTGGGCCTCCTACTGAGAAGGAGGGTACCCTTGGCTATGTCAAGTACGTGACCGACAAGGTCCAGGAAGCCGATCTCCGAAATGCCCTAGCTGCCCATGGCGAGTTGACCTACTTTGATATCAACCGCCAAAAGGTATGTGATGTAGTTCGACGTTGAGGAGGAGTGCATGCTGATCAGAATATAGAACTGTGCCTTTGTAGAGTACAAGACCCCCGAGGGCTACCAGGCAGCTGTCGCTGCCAACCCCCACACCGTGAACGGCGAGAACATTATTGTCGAGCCTCGCCGACCCAAGGCTGGCGCCTACGGAGGCAACTTCGGTCCTAGCGGCCGAGGCAACGCTTCGGGACGTCCTCGCGGTGGGTTCGATGGTAACCGATCCGGGAGTCAGGGGTCGCGAGGTAACTTCTCAGGTCAGGGTCGCGGCCGCGGTGGTGCCTCTCGCGGCCGGGGAGGAGCTCAGACCAGCAATGCCTAAGGGGATAGCTGAATAGGTTTGAGTGGGTTTCTGTTCTTCAACACTCACAATTTGTGGGTTGTGAGAGAAACAGGAAGTGGAACATATACACCCAAAGTTCCCAACGGTGACACGCCATCCAACAGGCGGCACATTGGAAGACAATGGAACGTGGTACGGCGACGACACAACAAAAACACTAGGATGAAACACCTGGACGGAAAATCCAGTACGGGAGGACGGACCAACAAAAGTCGCGGAGTTCTGGGCATTCCCTTGGCGGGCTTCGGAGTTGGAGCGGGAGTCGTGATTGTTTATTCATTTTCGCTGCTTGGCGCGCTGCATCTGCATCTAATCCACCCCGGGCGATTTAGCTCACAGATTCAGCAGAGGGGGAACAGGCCGCTCTGTTTTAGCATTATTTTTAGTTAATAGCCGTGTACATTACGCAATGAGCAATGGGGAGAAGCAGGAGCCGGAATCTAATGGTGCAAAGGGGGCGGGTAGAAAGGGTGCAAGAACGACTTGGGTCTGAGGATGGCGGAAGCGGTAAAAAAAAAAAGCATTGTCCTCGTGTACAGTAGTACCTTCAAGAGGAGTCATGAGGATGAACTGGAAACGGGCAAGGGACGGGAGACGGGGTGAGACAAAACTGATACCAAAGCAAATAAACATATGCAAATCATGATTCCATCAGTTGATCCTCAGGTCGACGACAAGGAGGTTGACAAAGCTTGTTGGATCCATGACTCCAGGTGGAACGGTTGTGGTCTCAAGTCAATGACCTTTTGTGACCGACTGTTTGCAAGATCAATGCCCTATCGGAAAATTTGCCCAGATCGAGAGGGGGGTGTGTAGACGGACTTGACTACGTAGCAGGAGACCATAAAGGTGCGGGATTGATCTTTTGAAAGACCCTCCCATAGATGGAGAAACCGAAAGAAGATTGTATGGGCGTTCCCGCTGATCCGAAGAGGAAGTGCTAGATGCAGATGAGGGCAGAATGCCGAGCCCGCCAGCGGAGTCAACGGGAGCAGAACGAACGTGATCGGCGTCTAGTTTAAGTGAGGGTACGTAAGCGAGCGAATATCAACGATGATCACCAGTATTTGATCCCCGGGGAGTTGGTCTGCACCCAGCGTGACAAGGTTGCAGTCGGGCCTAGTCGAACCGACAGGCCCGGCCTCTTTCTATTGTTAGATACTGTCAATGTTGGGCATCCCTTGCTGGTGTAACCATGGCTCCGACATGTAGAGATGGAAATAAACAATATCTAATATCTGGGGCCAATCGGTTTCGCGATAGGCCAAGATCCGGGGTCGAGAGACGGGGTTGGTCTGGTCGGGGAGTGGTGGGAGTTTCGGATTTAACAAGGGAGTAAAGGACATGTGGAAGACTTGATTTCCTGCTGTGCCTCATGGTAGTCCGGTGGGCTGCGGTGGGCGGTGGTCTAGAGAGGTAAGGTAGACGGTCTAGTCAGTCCAGTAGTGCGAGAATGCCGTGTGTGGTGGTTTCAAAGGTGTTGAACGTGAGGAGTGGAGCACGGCCAAACGTAGTAACGGAACCGCCATCCTCCGTCATGAGGGTCCGCCATTCAAGAAAAGGAAAACGGAAAAAGGAAGAAGAAAAAAAAAAGGCACGAAGTACGAACAAAGGTGCCAAGTGCAGCGGCAAAAGTTCCATTCCGGACCCAGCAATTCGGGTAGCAGCGCGAAGCATGAACTGGCACGCGGTATGAAGCACAAATTACGAAAGAGGCCGCGCGTTAGGAAATTGAGAAAGGGACAGCGTTCGCTGTCTAGGAGTAGTCGATCAATGTCATGTCAGCAGATGGATCTTATGCGAAGGATCCTAGGTTTAATACCGGTAGAGCCTGTTTTAACTTGGCACGTCGGTCGTAGGTGGTAGCGGAATCCAGGCTGGCATGGCATGGCAGCATGGCCTGGGTATTCCTCCGGTGTAACGGTGCAACGCTAGGCCTGAATGATACCCTTTGAGATCTCTTGATATCGATCTGGGTAGCGGTTTTGATCGATCCAGGGCCATGAAGAAGAATGGCCTGCAGGACCCAGCCAAGCGAGCGAGGGCAACGCAACGCAACACACGAATACGTGCCAAGACGCACCAGGACGCGCCGGCACTCGCCCGTACAAACGACGATCGCGAGAACCTGAGCACCTCAAATAAGCGGAGGTCAATGCCCGTAGTCGGAAAGAAACAAGATAACGTACTTTGATCCTATGGCCGCACATCGGTATTCCATCAAGTCTCGTGCCGTATCATCCGCGCCTTTGAGTGGCAAGCCACCTACTCGTCCGGGCTTAGCGGCAATTTATGCGACAGACCCTGGAGCCGACCTAGAGACCCAAGCAGCCAAGTCGGTTCTTGTACAAAGAATTTCGTGGTCGGCTTTGGCGTCGCCAGTGGGCTCTTTTTAGGTTGTGGCTTCCTGCTGGTCAACTTTGGGGATCTTTTGGCGGGAAGGAGCCAGGGTCTGTTGCGGCAGGTCCGACCATGCTGCACATTCTGCACATTGTACATGCCTTAGCCCGCTTACGAACAGCCGGTAAGGAACACGCATTCGCATCTTTGCCATGTGTAAGATGGGGAGGGAGGGCATCACCAAATCGCCATCTGACTAGGCGACCACCTAGGTAACTCTGAGGTAGCGCTCAACTCCGCAGAGTCATCGCCAACGCAACACCAGAAATCGCAGCCTGAGACGGACATCTCCACCTCAAGTCGCGTTGCATGACCGACACCTCATGTCACGGAAAAATCAAAAGTCCCTCCCCCAGCCAGCAATCACCAGCCGAGAGCGCAAAAGTACCTTTTTTTTTTT
>JAMYIC010001188.1:0-20925 GCA_024112705.1 Microcera coccophila
TTAAAAAATTAATATAAATTTTTTATCTCTATTTAGTTAATTTCTATAGCTTTTTAGTTTTTTATTATAGCTTTATTCTTAGTATATAGTACTCTAGTGTACTCGCTCATTGTATACTTTATAGTAAGACTTGTAAAATAAGTAGAGATATAATCCCTGTAGATCTTTAAGCACTCGAAGGCATAAAATCCCGCCACGGCCCGCAACTCGCGGCTTGCATCTCAAACCAGCAGATCCCGTCGGCACCCCAACCTTTTTTCTCTCGCCGGCTAACACAGGGCCGCTTTTCAGCCGGCGGAGAAGGGAACGTCAGATTTGTGGGCATTTTCCACCCGCGCCTTTGCCTTTGCGGCTAATGCTCTTTGGGATGGAAGTTGTTTGGGAGCTCGAAGTCCCTTCGGCCGGCTTCCGCCGCAAGCGTGCATCAAAAGCTTGTAAGGAATGCCAGAGGCGGAAAAAGAGATGCGATCACACGAGTAAAGAGAATCAAGCTGCAATCACGTCATGGGCAGCTCGCCAGGTCGTCCCGGTTCTGGGCGAAGGCGGAGTTGATGGCAGTAGTAGTAGTAGTAGCATAGACCGGACATGTCCGACTCAACCGGCTTCTATCCCGGCCATGGCCCTCGAGGCCCCCGCCATACCAGCCGTCTCAGCATCTCCAGTCGGGGCCTCTGCAAGCGACGGCTACGACCCAAATCTCCAGACATGGACGACGACACCATCTGCCGCCGGCAGCACATCACCAAGCCCGGAGCCGATCCGGGTAGGAGACTTTCACCCAGAATCAATCATGGTTGAGATACAAGACACATCGTCAATCGATACTCGACGAACACCGGCAAACATTGGGAGTAGTCACACCGACCCAAGTGACCACCCCAGTCAATCCCCCGAAAGACTGGGCAAGGCGCTTGGGTTGGTCAACTCTGCACAAGCCACCGTGCGTCAAGCAAAGAGATTGAGCTACGACTCGGAGGAAACGCACGACAAGCAGTTGCCAAGGTCTCTCCTGCAATACCTGGAGGAAATTGGCGCCTCGAGGAGGCTCCCGAGGCAGACTCAAGATACCCTGGTGACAATATACGTGTCTTGTATCGATGGAGTCATCCCTATACTCGACGGCAGCCGCTTCCTCCGAGACTCTTTCCTCGACCAAGCATCCCCATTTCTCATCCTTGCTGTGTGCCTAGTCACTTGCAAAACGGATCAGGCTGCTCCTCATCTTCGACTCCAAGAGGGGGGCCCGCTCTTGAGCCCGGCTGCCTTTGGCCACACGCTCTATGCAGGCTTGGAAGCCGCCATGAAGATGGACCTCGAGCCAAACAAGATTGTCAAAATCCAGATACTAGCACTGATGAGTCTCCATCAAGACGAACGGCGTGGTGGATATAAGGCGTCGGCTAATCTATCGCAAGCTGTCCATGAGGCCTGGTCGCTGAGCCTACACTTTGAGGTTCCGGATCGCCCTGACAAGATGCAGTGTGATTACCTCTGGTGGACGCTTCGCGCCTTGGACTGTCTCAATGGATGCCTACAAGGCTGCCCTTTGTTGATTTCCGACCGAGATATCGACTTGGCGCGACCTTCGACCGATCATGATCGCTCACAGATGGCTACGGCAGCTCTGCGACTTTCCGACATCACCGACGACGTGATAGAGGTGTATAGGCCGAAAAACCAAAGACTAGGACAGACGGCCATGGACAGTTTTCCTACATACGATGAGGTTATGGGGGACGTAAATCTCAACAGGTTGCAGAGATCACATCGCAGTAAGGCCCGCTCCCGGATCCCATGGTTCCTTTGGGACGCTGACTTTGAGGTCAGGTTATCTTGAGCTTTGGTACCACGTCATAGCTATGCTTTCGTGCAGAGCCAGCCATCCGGGGAGCCCACCGTATCAGCGACGCGTCAGGAGTGCTTACCGTGTCCAAGAACTGACATCTCATGGCATGCATGCTCTATTACCGCCCTTGCCACTGGTTTCCTACGCCATGTCTCTATCGCTCACGGTGGCTTACCGATCTTTTATCGACATGCCCGAAGAAGGCGGGGCGGCCCTTTCTGCATTCAGTACTCGACTTGATAATCTTAAGGCCGTGGGAAGATATTCCCTCAAAGCCAGAGAGATGTTCAGGTTGAGCAGCAGGATCTACCGTTCCTTGAACGGTACGCAGAATAAAGGCCAACGGATTGGGCACGGTCAACACATGGACATTACACGGGAGTCTAGAGCCGTAGTCACAAAGGCTCCGAGATGGAAGAGCAATTTTGTCTCAGAAAATAATCATCGAGCGACGCCGCGTACGGAGGACTCGTCCACGGCAGGGGCAGGCCCAGTACCAGCTGTGCAGACACCGTCGGGTCAAGGATCCTCAAAACTTGGCGGCCAACATCCTCGCGCTGGTGAACAAATCACGGCCTCGCCAGAAGACGCGCATCAATTCGACGGGCTGGATCTACATGACGCATTTGACGGCTTATACGGCTTGTCTTCCGTGAGTAACTTTGAATTTGACGACGAGATATGGGACATGACAGTTGCAGGGGCTGGCCAGGCTAATTATATATGGTGACATGTATATACCCGGTCACCTACGATGTAGTGACCTGAGCAGCAGTGATACTGGAACTAAATACGCGAATTTCTACTGCCGAAAACAGGTTTACGCGAACTTGATATAGCTGGCAATGGCTCATCCTTCATGTCTCAAATGCATTGACGTCTGTCTTCTTGAACTTCCGAGCAGACACTCTCTGAGAGAAGAGTACATCCAATTCCTCATAAGTACGGTCCTAAACGACAAGTCTCTGTTAGTATTGTCTGGTCTGGATGCAAAATGAAATCGAACAATCCGGGGTTGAATGCTCACTTTTGTTTCCGGAAGTCGAACGTAAGCCCAGACAACCATCAAAAAAGCGGTTCCTCCCCAAAAGAAACCTAGAGAGAGTGATGAGTAGGAGGGCATGTATCGTCAAGGGAGGGCCTAAACTAGTGTATCCGCCAAACGCCCAGGCGGTAGGGTTCATCATGTACGGCTGAACGACGCCAGCGACAATGTTGACGAGATAATAGGCGTTGCGAGCTAGACAAATGGTCTTTTGGCGGAGACGTGTCGAGCCGACTTCTGCGGGAATGGCCCAACCGAGCTGACCGACAGTCATGTTGAAGACCAGATTCCAGAACATGGCCAAGGCTGCCTGCGAGTACCCAATTCTTGGCTCACGCGTCCAGGCATTGAGGATGCCGATGACGATGAGGGTGAGACTCACGGTGAGCATGCCCCAAATATAAAGTGCTCGTCGACCAAAATAGGGCATGCAGAACAGCCAATTGAGAATCGTGCCGGTAAATGCCAAGCCGAGGCCGCCAACGTTGAGCGAGTAGACTGTCGACGTATTCAAGCCAAGCTGTTCGAAAAAGTACGACGAGTTGTCTGAGAAGCATTAGTCCCACCACGTCTGTTTCAAAGGAGGCTGGTTAATAACCAACAAGCAAAGTTTGATCCGGAAAGGACTTGGCCGAGAAAAGCAGCGCAGGCAATCTCGGTACGGCGCAACTCAAAAGATTTCAAGCAATGCCAGTATGAAGTTCCCACGCATAATTCTTCCTCAAGATTGTTGGTATAGATGATGACAGCCAGCGTCTCCTTGGGGTCGATGTTGGAGGATGCTCTCTGCAGCCGACGGAGGGATGCCTCGGCAGAATCGTACCGGCCCTTGCGGACCTCGTGCCAGGGGCTGGGGGGAGCGAAATAAATCAGGGGGATGAGGATGACGGGCCAGACCCATTGAACGGCAAAGGGGATGCGAAAGGCCCATTCGTCGGTGCGACTGGAGAGGCCTCGCAGAACGCCCGCGGCGATGAGCTGACCTATGCAGAAACACATGTTGGTTTAGCTGGTGAAGTATGTTCGTAGTTTTATGGGGAGAACCTCGGAAGTAAACGCAGGGGCGGCGGTGGCGAAGATCCCCCAGGGGAACCCGGCCGCGAACTGCCCAGCACAGAGCACCTCGACGTTGGGGGAGAAGAAGGTGATGAAGATGAAAGCAGTCATGGCGAGGAGCGAGCCCAACAAGACGGCGCGGTGGCCAAATTAGTTTACCAGATGGCTGCATAGCAAATCAGCATACAAACGCCTTCAAGGTGCAACCGCGCGTGAGAGCGATCTGTCTACCTACCCGTTGAGCAGGGTGCCAAAAAAGGCGCCCGCCGTCGCGGCATTGGATAGCCCTGCCTGCCCCGAGGCAGACAGCTGATACGAGGGCTGACCTTTAGAATCCAGGCCGCCGTAGTCACCGTACTTTTGCTGGAAGGTCGGATAGGCATGGAGACTGCCAACCAAGATTTGGTCGTAGCCTTCCATGATGACGCGCATGGAGACGCCAAGGCACCAAAGAATGGCAGCTGGGTAAGCCTCGATGGCTTCCCAGGTCGTGAGATGATGCTCCTGGCGCGTGTTCTTCTGCGCGTTCAGCGTGACCTGCTCCAGGTCCGCGGACGCATCCTGATGGGGAGAATCGACGTGGACAGCCGCGACCTCGTCATTCTCCTCCATGGAGCTGAGTCCGAGGGAGCAGCAGTGATGTAGCAAAAAAAAGAAAAGATCAGCAAGTAAATGCAGGTTGAGTGGGGGACTGAGAGTCGGGCTGCAAAGATAGGGCTTCGTATGCGGTCTTTATAGCCAAAAATAAGGTGATACCATTCGGTCTCATGCGGGTGAGCTAGGGAGCCAGACGGGGACAATGGGAAATTTCTACAAGAATCGCCATATCTTTACTCATTAACTTGACCACCTTTCCCGTGTCGACTTTCACGAGGATCAACCTCGTCACAAAGCGAAAGGGCCAATCTGATTACCAGCAGGTCATGTTATGATTCGAATACACTTGATCGCGCGGGCTTTATAGTCTGTGTGAGTACAGGCTGTGTGATTGACTAACAACATCCCCGTGACGAGAGGGGGTTTCGGCCGGATTCATAGACGACAAACGGTGGTCCAGCCTTCAGAACGCATCGATGCATAGGCCTGCCTCTTTCTACTACTTAGACGGTGGTAGCCACTAGCCCAAAAGAGGCCCTTTCTCTCCAGACTAATGCGGGTGAGACCGTCGTCTCTTTTAGGCCAAACTCCGACTCCCCACCATGAATGTCGGGTTCAATCCATTTTTGGCCATGAGCCGAATGATTTGAGAAGGACGGGTTTGTTTGCTGCCTCGTCATCATCCGTTCAAGCCACTTTGCTATCTTTTTTCGCCATGCCTTGCGCTCCAAATCCTAACGGTAAGATTGATATCCCTCCCTCTTCCCAAGTTCGCAGTTCACTGTCTGACGGGCGTGGCACGCAACACAGTCACGTGGATCCATTGGAGACCAGGAGGACTGAGCGTCGACTTCTTCATCGATGCTCAACGTCACGTCCGGCTTCATAGCGTACGCCCCAAGAATAGCGTGGCTGCAGCGTACGAGGGGAACGTGGACCAGGAACAAACCCTACCCCCGGCCCAGATTCGTCTCCTGGGCGAAGGCTCCGTCGCGGGAACTTCTGAACGTCAAGTGTTCAGCGCAACCTCACATCGTCTGGTCCATGTCCGACACGAGGAGTGGGTGGAGACGAACGATTGTCAGAGGCTCGAAATCGTGCTACGAGACCCGGAATCGCAAATCCTAGTTC
Organism: Microcera coccophila; assembly: GCA_024112705.1. NCBI lineage: Eukaryota > Fungi > Ascomycota > Sordariomycetes > Hypocreales > Nectriaceae > Microcera > Microcera coccophila. Next base: position 5,676 of record JAMYIC010001188.1, read on the forward strand.
GCTGTTCCTATCATGTTTACGCAGACATCCCCGTCCTGCGCTCCACTGTCAACGTTGAAAACAGGGGGCCAAGGGATGTTCATCTTCAAACTGTGGCCTCACTGTCTCTGGGCCCCCTCAATCGGGGCGTTGAGAACTGGTGGGAGGAGTACCAAGTTGTCATGGCCAACAACACCAATTTCCGCGAGGCACAATGGAAAGCTTTCGATCTACCAGACTTGGGCATGGACCATTGCGGGGCGAGAGATTTCGACAAACCTGGCACGAGAGCCTCCATTGTCAAATCGAACCTGGGCACCTTTTCGACATCGTCCTCGCTGCCCATGGGTGCCCTGACCAGAAAGGATGGGAGCCAGTGTTTTCTGTGGCAGATAGAACACAGCGGATCTTGGCGTTGGGAGTTGGGCAACCTCATCGATGGTCTTTACGTTGTGGCCGGTGGTCCAACCGACCAGGATCATCAATGGACGAAGAAACTGTCTCCCGGCCACCAATTTGAAAGCGTCACGACGGCCTTGGCTGTCGTCCAAGGCCCAGTGGAGATGGCTTTCCAGCCCCTTACGCAATATCGGCGTCGGATCCGACGGCGGCACGAGGACAACGAGAAACTGCCCGTCATTTTCAACGACTACATGAACTGTCTCAAGGGCGATCCCACCGAAGCCAAAGTTTCTGCCTTGATCGAACCTGCCAGGCGCTGCGGAGCAGAGTATTTTTGCATCGACGCCGGATGGTATGCCGATGGCCCCAGCTGGTGGGACTCTGTTGGTGCCTGGGAACCCTCCAATGTCAGATTTCCCTCTGGCCTGGAGAGTCTGCTCGGCAGAATCCGTGAGGCGGGCATGACGCCAGGTCTGTGGATGGAGCCCGAAGTCGTTGGCATCAAAAGCCCGGTCGCCCATCAACTTCCCGAAGAAGCCTTCTTCCAAAGACAAAAGACGCGCGTCGTTGAGCAAAGCCGGTACCAGCTGGATTTCCGGCACGCAGCGGTCATTTCTCATCTGGACACGGTCATCAACAGACTCGTCACTGAACTCGGGATCGGTTACTTGAAGATTGACTACAATATCGATGTCACTCACGGCACAGACGTCAATGCAAATAGTCCCGGGGACGGTATGATGGAGCACCGTCGGGCTTATCTGGCCTGGATCAACGGCATATACGATCGCTTTCCGAGCTTGATCATCGAGTCTTGTTCCAGCGGAGCCCAGAGACTAGATTATCACATGCTGGCCACACACTCCCTTCAGTCTACCAGTGACCAACAAGATCCTGTCCTCTACTCGGCCATCTCGGCAGCAGTGCCTACAGCCGTGACTCCCGAGCAGAGCGCGTCCTGGGCATACCCGCAGCCCGAGTATAGCCAAGAGCTAAATGCACTCTGTCTGATGAACAGTCTGATGGGCAGAGTTCACCTGAGCGGAAGGATCGATCTCCTGAGTCCCAGTCAACTGCAGCTGATTACCGAAGGCCTCAATGTCTACAAAGATATTCGCGCAAACATCAAGCAGTCTCTGCCTTTCTGGCCTCTTGGTCTTCCAGTGTGGCATCAGGAGTGGCTTGCTCTGGGGTTGAGAATGGATATGCATCATTACCTTGGAATCTGGCGTCGAGGTGGTGGGAAGAGGTGTGATATTCCCCTGCCTCATCTGAAAGGCTACCCTATCCGATGGAAAGTCTTGTTCCCCAAAACACTCCCCACTAACCTTAGCTGGGACGGTGAAAATGGACTTCTCCTGGTTGAGATGGAGGCCGTGCCTTCAGCAAGACTCGTTTACATCTCGCCTGGCGCTAGCCGGCCTGACTGAGAATTATTCATGTAAAAAGCACACAAGGCATAGCTTTTCAGATTTAGCTCAAGTTGCATCCAGAAGTCCGACCACTTGTATCCCCCAGAACGTGTCAAGGCGCCTGCAACATAGTACCGTAGCTCCACAGCATGGGGAGTACAACTGGTGAAGTCACGTTGATCGAATCCATCATCAATCCGTCCAATCTTGTTGGTAAAGGTGTAGGAGATGGACAGTCCTGAAGTTGCTGTGTGGCGATACCTGCTCGACGTCTTGATTCTAGAAATTCACACTGCAAGTGTCGGCGAGCTCTCGCAATCTCGTTGGATCTGATACCTGTAGCACGCGTTGGGTGGCTCGGCACATTTCGTGGGATACCAATCTTGACATGAGTCCCGATGTGGTGAAAATATCCAGCACGAGCACGGCATGCTCTCCGAGAGACCTGCTGGGCATCGGAGCTCGACGGCGCAACGGGCCGGGCGGGTAACTCCCACTTTGGATTCGGGGAGAATAAAAAGACTGGGTTGGGTAGTATTCCGACCCGACCTTCCCCTGGCTTGTCCGGGATCGGCTTGTGGGCTCACACGACCTTTTAGCCTAATACCGAGTGCCAAGACAGTACAGCAGCGTATAGGCCCTGGCACGGTCGGTTGATGGAGGGATTCATTTACGACCCGATGGCGAATATCAAATAACGAGCGTCGTGCCATCAATTCCCTGTTGCTCCGCGCAACCCTCTCACGGACGCAACACGAGGCGCGCAGATTCTCAACCTTGGAACCATCCCCAATCCTCCATTTTCGCCCTCGATGCTATTCTCCAAGAACGGTTTCCTCCACTGGTCCTGTGAGGGCGAGCACCTGGAGATACTGCCATGGGGACCAAACGCGTTTCGAGTACGCTGCACCAAGTTGGCGGAGTTCCCAGCAGCTGACTGGGCTCTATCGGAGCCTGTCGGCGCAATGAACCCCGTCATTCATGTGCCGGGACTGCAGCCGGTCTTGAACCCGGCCGACACAAACTTGCACGGCTCAGGAGAGGCCTCCCCGTCCGCGTCCATTGTCAACGGCGCCATCAAAGCGGCCGTATCGGCTTACGGGAAACTCAGCATCGAAAACGCCATCACTGGCGGTCGATTTTTTGAGGAATACCACCGCACAAAGGTTGACCATACCGACCCCAAGACATCCGCCCTTGAAGTCAGGGGCCGAGAATTCCAGACCCACGGCATGGGTGCCACAGAATACCACCTGACTTATCGCATGGAATCACAAGCGCCTGACGAGAGGATCTACGGCATGGGCCAGTACCAGCAACCCTCTCTCAATCTCAAGGGCTTGGATATGGAACTGGCACAGCGAAACTCCCAAGCGTCTGTCCCGTTCTTCGTCAGCAGTCTGAACTATGGCTTTTTGTGGAACAACCCTTCCATCGGCCGAGCGGTCCTGGGGCGGAACGTGATGACATTTGAAGCCAATTCGACCAATGTCTTGGACTTTTGGGTGGTCGTAGGTGATTCTCCCAAGGACATGATGCGCCGATATGCCGCCGTCACTGGGCACGCCCCAATGATGCCCGAACACGGTCTCGGATTCTGGCAGTCCAAGCTACGCTACCAGAACCAGGAGGAACTCCTCGAGGTCGCGAGAGAGTACAAGCGGCGAGAGGTGCCCATCGACGTCATCGTCTGCGACTACTTCCACTGGCCTGTACAGGGTGACTGGGACTGGGACGAGACCGCCTGGCCCGACCCCCAAGAAATGGCAAGGGAGCTTGAAGAAATAAAGATTAAGCTGTTGGTGTCTGTTTGGCCCACGGTGGACAAACGCAGCGAGAGCTACGCCGAAATGCTCGAGAGAGGGCTCCTGGTCCGGGTAGACCGTGGTATCCATACCACCCGGGACTTTATTGGTCAATGCCTACAAGCAGACTTTACCAACCCTGAAACGCGCGACTACGTCTGGCAGCGTCTGAAGAAGAACTACCATGACAAGGGCATCAAGTGGTTTTGGCTGGACGAGGCAGAGCCAGAGTACAACGCGTATGCGTTTGAAAACTATCGTTATCACGCGGGCCCGGTTATGAGCGTGGGAAACATCTTCCCGGTATCCTACTCCAGAGCTCTTTTCGAGGGACAGAGGGCGACTGGCCAGCCACTCGGCGGAAACGAAGGCATTGTCAACCTGGTTCGATGTGCATGGGCTGGCAGCCAAAAGTACGGGGCCCTGGTCTGGAGCGGAGATATTGCAAGCTCTTGGTCGGCCTTCCGGAACCAGCTCGCAGCCGGCCTCAACATGGGCCTCGCCGGCATCCCCTGGTGGACCACGGACATTGGAGGCTTCTACGGCGGCGTGCCGACCGACGTCGCTTTCCGAGAGCTCTTGGTCCGCTGGTTCCAGTGGGGTACATTCTGCCCCGTGATGCGCATTCACGGATGCCGAGAGCCCACGTCCGTACCGACTGGAGACGTGGGTGGCTTGGCTCGGTGTCCTGCAGGGACAGGCAACGAGATATGGAGCTTTGGTGACGAGTGCTACCCGATACTCCGAAAGTTCGTCAAGCTGCGTGCCAGGTTGAGGGACTACATTCGGCGGTTGATGTACGAGGCAAGCACCGACGGCAGCCCGGTCATCAGGACCATGTTTTATGAGTTCCCGGACGACAAGACGTGCTGGGAGGCAGAAACACAATACATGTTTGGAGACAAGTACCTGTGCGCCCCGGTTCTCGAGCCCGGTGCCACAGAGCGTACCGTCTATCTGCCCGAGGGCAGTCGATGGGGTCGGTTAGTGGTTGGAGAAGAGGAGGATGAAATTGTCGATGAAATTACCGGCGGCCAATCGGTGTCAGTTGCCACGCCAATTGAACAAATGCCTATTTTTGTTCTGCTTAGTGAGAAATAAACCTGGCATATATTCGTTGTAATAGTCCGATTGCCCAGGATATTGCCTTCTTGATACCAATTAGCCATCCTTCCACACTACATAGTCAGGGAGAAATCCGCGGGAATGTGGGTCGAGAATACACTGAACCATGATCTGCTCCTCGAGGCCAGATGGTTTGCTTGATTTGGGGATCCAATCGCAACGCGCGGATATGCCATGCTGCAGGCGATACCGGGTAGTATAAGAGACCCCATAGATATTTGCGGTATGTCAAACACTTGAATCAGGGTCACTTTGATGGGTCTGAAGCGCAGTGAGGATTTTCGACTCCCTATTTGACCGGGGGATTTTATGTGGTTGAGAATTAATCAATCAGATAAAAATATTGTAGGATAAGGAATCTCTGATCTGCATTCTTATCAAGTGCGTTGCATGTCCTGCTGGAACATCGCCAAGCCGCCGCCTGTCGTCCAGAAGGCTGATTATAGCGTGGAAATACTATGAAGGATTGTTTACCTCGGGAACGTGCCAGGCTCAAAGCCTTGTTGTAACCATATGAGGGATAACACCGGCATGAGCTGGATATATCCAGAGCTAGCATCGCAGGATAGGATTGCCTTGTCCAGGGGCCCTGACCTCCAGTCAAGTATCATGCATATGAGGTGCTTTCGCGTTCGGTCAGTTAATGCACAAACTTGGACGTCATTACAGCGCAGCATGTCAAGGTTGATCAACAATCGCTGAGTTTGATGAGGGGGAAGGATGGAGGGCGGCGAGATGAGCCCATCATCCCGAGACGCCGCTGGGATGACTCGGCGATCCGCCTATCACGCCAACACTACTTTGTTTATCAATTGTCAAAATATATAAGAAGCTACTATAGCACCAAATGCTGGGGCGTGCTCTTCACTTTTGGGTGTGCCGTTTAGTGCAACATCAATCCCCATCGCCACTTGATATCTCGGGGCCGCAGTTGACTTGTATCGCCTCTCTTTGCATCAACTCCTTCTTGGCCAAGCCCAGCTCAACACACACGGTTTTCAGATTCTGTTCCTGGGTCTGCGCATGTCAATCATCAGCGTCTGGAAATTTCCTATCGATGGCCTTCTCGAGTCCTTTTCTGTCTGAAGACGGCGGCTTGAGGTTAAACGGTGAATCGTCTCCGGCCTTGGACTCGACATTCGACCGAAAGATTCCCGCAGCAGAGAACGGGAGGAAATCCATTTAACCTTAGGAAACACCGGCAACAATATTGGGGTAGCCATGAGGCTACTTTGTAACATTGTGGGTAAGTGTCAGCAAGAGGCAGTTATCAATGGAAGATTTGCATGTGAGCATCGGCATGAAACTGAGGGATTACATAACCCAAGCTCATCATTACTGACAATCGTCAGCACTACTGTCGCAGGTGGGTTCATCTAGCCAGAAACGGATGACGGTAACTCTTATATGCCTAGCGGCTACAGGCATTCTTGCATCTAGATGCTGCTGGCATACAGTTCAACCTCACGAGGAGCGGGGGCTCAAAAGTCCTTTACAATTATGCTTGGGACTTCGGTCAATGTGCCCATCCCATCTGGATTTCTGAACCCGCAAAACACCATATAGGTCGCTGACACGCACGACGTGACACTCTCGTCTCGTCTCGTCAATCGCCCAACTCGCTTCAACGCGGCTCAAATGGCTGGAATGATTGGTAGCCTGCGCGCTGCTACACCGTCGGAACAGGCGTCTCTCCTCCGTGAAGCCTTGAAGCACCCAGAATCCACCACCTCATCCGTTTCTTCTCAGCTGGCTGATGCCGTTGCTCAAGAGTCTATATCGCCACGGATTATCCAGACATGGCTCGCTGTCGCCAATGACCCCAGGATTGCTGTGCATCTTCTGAAAGCGCCGGGCGGGGGCGTCATTGTCCGACATCTGGCCATCGATCGCGTCGCCAAGCAATTGTCTGGCGCATCCTCATTCACGGTTACATGGAATGCTCTCGGCAGCGCTGAGGGTGTTGCCCAGATTCTATCAAGCCTCAGCGTTGTCGAGGTGCAACATTTGTGTGATGCGCTCGGAAGGACGGCGTCAGCCCCAGACGTAAGAGATGAGCGTCAGAGCGGTATGACGGAGCTCTATCGGCTGCTCGGCGACAAGAACCGTAATCCGGATCAGCGGTCCCTCGAATCTGCCTATACTCTCGTCATCCCAGCTTGCACAGGCGATGTTGCCCTGGCGTGGCTAGACAGGAAAGAGGAACTAGCTGGTAACTCCGTTGGACCTGATATCACTCGTAAGCTGCTATGGGCGCATCGGAGAAGCCTCGAGGAACGTCTTCTCAACAATCAACTTAGAATCAACGAGCCTGAGATTGACTGGCGTCGCTTTACCCCGTTTTTGGACAATATCAACTTTGGCATCAAAGTATTCGATGAACTTGTCCATAGTGAGCGAGTCGCAAAACTAGACGTGCAAAGATTTATCGATATCATCGCTAAGCCTGTTGCTCGTCTTTGCAGCAAGCACCAGTCGCGTGTTGAGACGTACAATCGGTTCTGGTCATTATTCAATGCCTTGCTACGGAAGCACGATGATCTCAAACGTGCTATAAGCATGAGCAGTTCTGACGTATCCAGCATTTTCATCTCCTTTGCGCGAGGATGGAATCCGGTTTCGTCGCAGCGGCCACACGAAGACCTTGCCACGGATCTTTTCCGGCACTTGTTCGCCCACACAGAGGCAAAATTTCCTCTCCCGAATATTATCAAGGCCATTACACCATGCCATCGCTATCATTTCATACGTCTGTGTTATCAAAACGATCCTAAATACCAATTCGATATCGGTCCATGTTCCGAAACGAATACGGTTACTTCGATCGATCCGGAGAAGATCAGACACAGCTTTGCACCCCCGGTGTTCATGAGCCTCAGGCCCGAGGAGGCTATGGTTCTCTTCGAACGTCTTGCAGCAGTGGATCCCCTTCTGGGTTTTACCACCGCCGATAATTGGGATTTAGAGTGTCTTCACAAAGTCGAACGTCTTGGCTCCATAATGTTCCAGTACAGCGAGGAAACCCAACTGATGACGGATCCCGAGATCCTAAGGGCCTATCTCATTCAACAAGCCCGGTCTTACAACGTTCCACTGCCAGGTCCTGCTGAAGCCTTCCTAGAGCAGTTAAGGGTCGCAGGCCTTGGTGAGCGTAAACAAAGGTCCCAGCAGGCCCGAAATCCAGAACAGCGCGCTGCATATGCTGCGTCTGCCCTTCACCTATGCGTGGCTCTCAACGATCTCGATCTTTACACAGAGACCTGGGTCTGGGCTCGTCGGTACAACAGGGATGCGTTGGCTATCAAGGCACTGTACTCCGCTGGTGTCACAATGACCTTGGAGGCCGTCGATATGCTCAGCGTCATCTCCCGGGGACCTTGGTCAGTGAAAGAGTGCAAGCACCGTATCACCACAGCGGACCAGGCTCTTGTAACGGCTGTTGAGACAGCAGCGCTGGTCAAGCGAGAACCTAGCTTCTACGCGCGAGATTGGAAATGCGTCTTTGACATGCCAATCATGATTGTTCAACAGCGATTAAAGGCCTTGGTCACGAATGATACCTTTGGAACGTGGACCCCGGAACAAGTCTCGGACTGCATACTCGACTCAACCATTGACATGCTTCTAAGAATCGAGTCGATTCTGCTCAAACCGGATAATGAAGGTTTATACAGATATTTTCAACCCAGTGGGCCACTGGGGGAGGCCGAGTTCCCACAGTCAACATTGTCTACTGTCCATGTAATGCGGTTCTTTGATCGGCTAGCCAAAGCACGCAATGAATTATGGCAGAAACATCGACAGACTTTGAACCCATCAGTCATTACGCTCGAAGACCCATGGCCGCGCGGCCTTCCGGTTCAGTTTCTACTACCCTCGGCCCTTACAGATCTATTGCCTGAAGGATTTGACGTACCTCTCGGCATGCCTTTCATACAGCATATTGCGTTGAGTGTCTGGCGACAAGCCTTGGACTGTATGAACATGCCCTTGCCGGAAGATGAGAATACAAGAGCCGCCGTTGGAATCTTCCTGCACGGCTTCCCATCTCTTTTAAAGTTAAATCTTGAGCAGAGCAGATCGGCCCACGGCTATCAGAGTGCGGTGGAAGCAGCATGGTCTGATATCACAGCGGAGCTGCAAAAACATATGACCGTATTGGAGGCAGATGATGCTGCAAGACAGATATTCGAGCGCGCCGGCGTCACTATCGAAACCTTCAAGCCTCTTGCCGGAGAGCTCCCTGTAAGACTACCAGCGGAATTCGTCTCAGAAACTCCCGATCGCCCGACAGAGTGGGACCCTGATCCTCACTTTAGTACGCACAAAGCTTTGTACAAATCCCACGCTTTCAGAGGCACCACCGTCCTTGACTGTATGATGAAATCGGATGACCGGTCCAAGTATACGTGGGAGACTACCGAATTTGCTTGGGAGACTATCCAATTACTCTGTGAATCGCCTGACCGCATCGTTCCTTGCGATCTGACGCCCCGCGCGTTTTGGGATCAAGAGCACCCTTCCTTTTCCAAACTGGGAGGCACCGTCGTAGATGGGTACACCGCCGCTTCAGTACTCTCTATAAATAGCGCCTATGGATCTGGTACATCTTTGCTTATGCAGCCATTTCCAAGTTCTAAGGATGCGCGCTTCCCTGCTCTCTTTCTGGACGACGATTTTCTAGGTCGCAACCACAAGGAAGGGCAGTCGTTGGCGATTCTCGATGATTTAGCCAGCCATGTTCCGCCAACACTCCTCGCGAAACTCGCTGGTTCGATACTCGCTCGTATACAATCACGGGGCGAGGAAGCACATGCGAGATACTTGGAGTTCACAGAGATTGTCAACTTGCTGTTGCGCAGTAACAACCCTTCGTTAGCTGTTCCGTTCATACAGACTACTGTTGCAGAGCATCCGGAAGCCAGTGCTTGGCATAGGTTGATATTCAACTCTCGATCATTGTCCCGGCTGGAGCCTCTAGAGACCCGAAATCTGTTGGAGTCCATAGTAGCGGCCCTAGTCAAAAAGGTCAATGAGCAGCAGGCGAGCAAGCGGGAATCAGACAGGGACACTTCACCAACAAGTCCCCCACTGGTCAAGATTACAACCATCAAGATGGTAGCTCAGCTACTCAACGACACCCGGTTCATTGACCTAGGCACAGCTGTCGACATCCTTGGTATTCTACTTCGTAGCGCGACACATTTGGATGTTCGTGCTGCTGCACTTCGGAGCCTACTCCCAGCACTAGATAACCTTGAGATGAAGGCTCGAGTACTGGGCTTGCTACGTCAATATGCTGTACCCATTGCTGCCGCTCTTGATGAACGACAGCCACTTACAAAGGAAGCCTGGGAGGCTGCTGTTGATGGCAAAGAGCTGCCCCATGTTTCTAGCGACTATGAAGAATCTCCAGTGATGGACATACTCGTGGATCTCAGCACATCTCCAGGCCAGGGCCTTTCTGAGTTGGCATACGATGCACTTAGAGCCTCTGCAGAGCACAACAAGCTCTGGCTGGACATTTTCTTAGAGAAGAATCAAATCACCTTGACGGAGGCGACCTATCGAGTCTTGTCATCCGTACCCGCTGACCCGTCGATTATCGGGACGCTTTTTACAAATCAAGAGCCTGAAAGACTTCCCCAAGACCTATTTCATGTCTTGAGAGACTACGTGCTTCTTATACTCAGACAACCCGAGGACCTTGTCGAAGCAGCGAAAACTGTCAAACGCATCTACACTGCCGGCTCCAACGCCAGTGGGCACTTCCTGGGGTTGGTAGAAAGAGTGAGCACCAGTACGATATTCAATTATGGCGGCTCCTGGGCCGTCCGTAAACTGAAAGATTACGCCCTAGCTGAAGAGCAGGGCTTCTCAACTCCGGTATTATGTCACGAGATTGAGGAATTCGTTCTAGATATAGCCGAGTTGGCTCTGTCCCAAGGAGATGTCAACTTCTTCAGTGTCATAGTTGCATACTTCGCAGCCGAACTCGACGCCAACTATAGTAACACTGCAGCTGGCAAGGGCCTAAGAACAATTATCGAGCATCTGATAGTGCGCATCGAAGAGTTGCGCACTCTCGCGTGGCAGGCCAATCCTCAACGCCAGCCAGCTCGACTCCCAAGCACCCTTAGACTTCGCCTGACGCTCCTAACCAAACTTCCTGCGAAGGCATCAACAGAGGACGCGGCCAAGTTTGCCGACAACGTAGTGGAGGTACTATACTACGTGGTGTGCTCCTCGATAGACTGGTCGAAGAATATCGAGCTAGTGCTTGACCATGTTTGCAACAAACTACATCGCACTGCTCATGAGCAACACGTGGCGTACCTGCTGGGCCATCCGGAGCATTTGTCAGACCCGCCAACGCTTGTGGATTACTTGCGTGTCAGGGTTGCTGCCGGAGTGCTACGTAAAGTAGATGTCGCCAACCGCGACAACGTGGAGTGGAAGGCGATCATGGACGGATGGAAGAGCAGTAGGGTTGAGGAATTTAGGGAAATGGCGTTTGAAGGGGGTTGGTAGGGCTTGAGAGTTAGGAGAGGGAGACTGTAGGCAAAACCATCACATGAGACGCACTATTACCTCTTGGGAACTTGAAACCTTGTCTATTGGTATTCCGAACCGCGCTCCGCAGAGATCAGCAGGCCGATAAAGAGACAGGTTCAGGAGGAAAGGTGGGAAGTTTGGGGACAGCTGACCCGCGCAACTCGACGTTAGTCAAGCGGAGAGCGCCCTGAATGGCACTCCTACACCCCTGTTCCAGCTCAGCCAGTGGCCACGGCATCCTTCCATAGCGCAAATCGCATCTCCCACATACAGCGCATACACGTCCCCAAAACTGATGCCTAGAATTTCCCCTTCCTTTCTTAGAACGGAGCACTTGCTGCTTTAGCCTGAGCTGGTCTAAGCTAGCCTGAGCTACATTCCTGGGCATGCTTTGCTCTTTCTGTGGGTGAGTTTATACACTTCTTGTAGCATTTACCACACTTCCACCATTCGCATATTTGGAGGTGCTGTAGACAACTTATTCAAGGTGAGATGGGCTATTACTAAGCTCTGTTTGCACAGGAACGGTACCCATGCACCCCATGGGCCGCCCACTTACCCACTTCTTGAGTCATCCCGTCCGGGGCAGGACATTTCGCTATCCGATAAAGGGTGTTGGATCCCGCGGACGGATTAACGTTCAGGCGGTCCGAAATGAGTAATTAAAATAGGAGAGAAAATCCGCACCAATCCAATGAGGCTATTTCACTGTTATTCGCGTGGTCTCTATGCCTCTGTTCTCGTTGTGTTCCTTGTGTGTAAGAGAGGGGTTTTCCCTTTCCTCTTTCCCAGCCACATTGGTCCGGGAGAACTTTGTTCCGTCTGACAAACGGAAGTGTCACGTGAATAAAAGGTTAAACCCGAATTGCCCACAACAGTCACCAGGAACCACGTAGGTGTTTCCCACAGACAACAAGTTCAATCGCCATCCACGACAATTTCAATCAGCCCACCATGGCCTCTAACAGCACGAAAGCGCCCGCAGAGAATATGCTCTGGGGTGGACGCTTCACAGGTCAATAGCTTTCGTCAATTAAATTCGGGTTACAGCACGCTAACCTCCCCGGTAATAGGCGGTATCGATCCCCTCATGCACCAGTACAATGCCAGTATTGGGTACGATAAGCTCCTATACAAGGAAGATATCCTCGGCAGCATTGCCTTTGCCCGCGCCAATGCCAAGTCCGGTATCATTTCCAACGACGAGTTCACCGAAATCGAGCGAGGTCTTCGGGAGGTTATGAAGGAGTGGGAGGCAGATACCTTTGTCATTGGGCCAAACGATGAGGACATTCACACTGCCAACGAGCGTCGACTTGGCGAAGTGATTGGCAAGGACATTGCTGGCAAGCTTCACACTGGTCGTAGCCGAAATGAGCAGGTCGTCACTGATATGCGCATGTGGCTGCGCGAGCGCATTCGGGAGATCGATAGCCAACTCGTTTCCTTCCTTCAGGTCATTGTCGCTCGTGCCGAGGCTGACATGTAAGTCTGATAGCACCTCCATCACCCCCTGGCTACGTGATCTCTTCTAAACTGTAGTAGCGATCACATAATGCCTGGTTATACGCATCTTCAGCGCGCGATGGCCATCAGATTTAGTCAATGGCTCTTGTCGTATGGCTTTACCTTTGCTGCCGACTTGCAGCGTTTGCGGGAGACGCTTAAACGTATCAACAGGAGGTAAGCCTATCTACGTATAGCAGTTCAAGCTCTACTCTCACTGACATGGGGGAATATAGCCCACTCGGCGCTGGTGCACTTGCTGGTAACGCCTTTGATATTGATCGCGAAATGATGGCCGAGGAGCTAGGCTTCGAAGGCCTCCTGTGGAACTCGATGGGTGCCGTTTCCGATAGGGATTTTGTCACGGAATTCCTACAATGCGGCAGCATGTTCATGGGGCATATCTCGAAGTGGAGCGCCGACTTGATTTTATATTCCACCGCCGAGTTCGGCTTCGTTCAGGCTGCCGATGCTTATTGTACCGGAAGCTCTCTGATGCCTCAGAAGAAGAACCCAGACGGTCTCGAAAACCTGCGCGGCAAGGCGGGGCGCTGCTTGGGTCATCTCACTGGCTTCATGGCGTCGAGTCACGGTTTATGTTCTACATATAACAAGGACCTCCAGGAGTCTTGGGAGCCTATGCTAGATCATGTCAAGACTCTCTCTGATAGTATACAGATCGCAAACGGCATCCTTTCAACGCTCATCCTCCGACCAGAGCGCATGCTAGCTGCACTCGATCCGCTACTTCTTGCTACAGATATCGCAGACTTCTTAGTCAGGAAAGGTGTGCCTTTCCGCGAGACACATCATATTTCTGGACGAGTGGTTGCCAAGAGCGAGGAGCTAGGTATCCCAATAGATACGCTCTCACTTAAGCAACTGCAGGCTATTGATGGTCGATTTACCGAAGAGATTATGGAGATTTTTAATTATGAGGCAAGTGTTGAGTCGAGGTCGGCTCAAGGCGGCAGCAGCCGAGCTAGGGTTCTGGAGCAGATCGGAGTTCTCAAGGCCATGTTGGATTAGAGGCATTTAACAGTCTAAAGGCGTCGGTTGGAGTAAGGGGATTGGGACTTTAGTCAATTATTTCGTTAGGAAAAAGGGTTACCACACGGATTCACTGTGCACACAAAGGCAAGGATGAGCACTGGGTCATCAGGCTCGGATTTTGTGTTAGCAAAACCGGCAATATGTTACGGATAGCTTCTCTCACGTATTAGACTTATCTGGGAAACCTTTTTACATTTCACAAAGTACAGCGCTTGTCGTTGTTGCTTCCAGCTGGGAATCGATAACTCGGCGTCCCATGTGCTTTCGTTCGTCCGTGTCAACGGTAACAAGGTGAGTCATTTCTCATCGGTGTACTATTCCGCAGGTGCGGCTTTTACCTGCTCAGCAGATGTTGGTACTCTTTAGACCTCTGGGTCTGCCTACAAAAGTCTAGATGAAGTGTGACGAAGGGGTTCAAAATTCCGCAAACGTCAACACCACTCCTCGACATCATCATTCCAGGGCTATGACTCAGGCGCTGCCATGTGCAAATCCGTGACTCACCCTGTAATATGATTTTCAGCTGACGAGCCTCGCTCAGCATGAGTTGTGGCGAGTCATAATGTGCAAGTTCGCAGACGCCATATGCCGGTTTCCCACACTCAACACGAACGCGGGCAACCTTCATTGTATTCCTTGGATAGCCAAGCGCTATATTTCATGTGCTTTATCTCAAGAAAACTCCGACATGTCGCTTAACCCATCCTCTACTTTCATCCATCCCTAGATATGGCGACTGTTGGGGCTCAGCTCTATCTGTGTGGTTCCGGCGCCTCATCTCTTTCCTCCGAACAGCCCCTGATCGTCTTGACGCATCGAGGTTGGCCAACCCAAAGGAGATATATGTGACGGTGCTCCAGCTACATTGCCAGGAGAAGGTAGCAAAATAGAAGACAGAGAATGAAAAGTGAGAAATGAAATTAAAGAAAAACACACTCTCTCTCTCTCGCACATAGGGAATAAAATCTTCTACAACTTCTCAGCGACAGCCACTATATTTTCCCCCGTATGAGCTTGATCTGCTGTCCCTCTCTCAATGACGTCTATTCATGCTCCAAATCCCATTGTTTGTCATATTGTCGTGTCTGTGCCTACGTGATTTGAGCAAACAATACATCTGTTCGCCCAAACTAATTGGAAATACAGTTACGCCCCCAGCGAGTGGTGAAGGCGATGAAACCTTAGCCCTGTTTCGTCCGGCGGGGGCAGTCTCGATTGGATACCAAGGTGGATGTCGGAGGTGTGTTACGGCAGCCTGCTCAAGGTGGCAATCAGTAGTCAAGGGCCCGGTTGCTGGTTATATCATCTTTCCCTGCTCACGGCTTACCACACGCCATGTGCGGTGCAACCTCGCGGCGGGTCGCCATTCTTCTCAGCTACAACTGGTGGCCCCCCCCCCCTCCTCCAAGGAGA
>JAMYIC010000120.1:0-26600 GCA_024112705.1 Microcera coccophila
AAAAAAAAAAAATTTTAACACAGGAAATATATGACGAGGGTCTGCACCATAGAGATATACAAGACAGATGGTAAGATGGACGATTTATTGGAATATAAACTTAAACTAAAAGTGTCGTCGTTGACCACGTTTGGTTACTCATTTGTCTATCAAGACACGTTAGCCACGGTTTTCTTCCACGATCATTAAAGTATAGAATGGATGAAGTAACCAGGTCAGTTCTCCAAGGTGAAAAAAGTGTTCGTCACGATGAACTCAGCTAGAGCTAATATGTAAAGTCATCATATGGTAAGAGGGGTCAAAAGAGGAAACATAACTTTCTTACCATTGATGTAACATCCATCCAGAAGCTACGAAACCGTCTCTCTTACCTACATGAAAACGATCAGTATTAAGCTACACTGTCGTGAAACAAAACATGATGAATGCAACGTCAATCTAGTGCAACGTTAGCAAGTGCTCTCCTGTCGATGAGCACCACAACGTACCGACTGGATCAGAGGGTGTTAATTTTGTTCATATCCCGACAATCCGAAGATCACGAGTCAAACAGTGTGAATACGTTTGAAACAGCTCATCACAGCAGCAGCATAGAGGTAGAAAAAAAACATCTTTGTATGTACCTAAGTCCCCAACGGTTAGTCACCAGTTCCGGACCAGTTCACGACAAATCCCAATGCTGATAACCACAATCAGGTGACGAAGTGTCAACAAGAGGTCTCGACGCGCTTCCACCACAAGGATTTGTACGTCCTCGCTTTCTAGGATGAAATACGCCGAGGCTCGTTTATGTCCGCCCGTTCGTTCAAATCTTCATCATAAGGTGGGTACGGTTTGTGAAAATTTCGAAGTGAAGTGGAAAATACCTATTTCGGCAGGTTAGTAACTGCATATTGAAGACAAAAGCAAACAACCTGGTACATTGATCTCCTATCAGACAAGGCTGAAACTAGTACAACAGTATCCACATCGTATTTTAAGAATGAGGAATCCCTAAGGTGTCGTTTTGATCATCACACGGGAGGGGAAGACAAAGACGCAAAATCTGAAAAGAACGGACCTTTGAGTAATAGAACATAGCGGCGCAGCTTGGCGCACTGGTAGCAAATTAAAGCCTATTGCTTGTCAGTGTTTCCCCTTGCTCGTAGCCTGACAATGCGAAGATCCAAAGCTTTCTCAGTGTAATTCTAGAGATAAGAAGTCACCATGATTTGGTATGTATTGGATTGTTCGTGTAAAGATGTTCATCATAGAAAGAGAGGTGAATGGAGGAAGGCGCGGTCTTACTTATAGATAATCAGAGCCAGCATGACGCAAATGCACTTGCACCTCACGCCAGAGCTCGATTTTGGTTGAAGTTAAAGATGGTTGGGAGAGAAATAATTCCAGAATTTTTTCAAGTGGATGAAGGAAAGGTTGCTGACTGTACAGTTTTCCTAGTCCTGTTTAGGTCTGGCGCGTCCCCGCAATCTGTGTCAGGGCAGCTGTGTGGCGGTGCAACCGAGATCCTCCGGCTCAGGGACTTGTGGCGAATCTTATCGCCGAATAAAGGTGCCGTCAACGCCCACCTCTTCGGAAGCACTGGTTCTCAACTCCCCATCTTACTCTTCAGCTCGACTAGAGTAGAATTCAGACAACAATTCGTCATGGCGTCTTTGGAGGCGTTGTGGGGTCCGGCGACCCGACGACTTCTCCGTGTCGCCGTGGCTAACACCACAAAAGTGGTTCGCACGAAGCTGATCGCTATGACGCGGCCGCTACAGGGCGAACTCCAACAATTTACCGTTAAAGCCGGTCGATACGGACGACAGCCAATTCACCCTGTTGCTTTACTGAAGCAGCAGAAGCGAGCTCCAAGATGGCTTGACACTTCTGCAGTTCAGAACGTCAATCGTGTGGTGAGAAGGTTCATCACCACTAAGCCCAAGGCTGTTCGACCCCATCAACCCAAACTCGCCGTCTCCAACAATTCACGACGAGTTGCGCAGTTCTCTAGTCGAGCTCCCTTCGCCAGCACGCTTCGACCAAACCTTACCGGCGGTGCTCTACCTCGGACTGCCGGCGGCTATAGCCTTGGAGGTGGTGCTCGGTACTTCTCTCATACCCCCGCTGCACCAGCCCAGGTCGTCCAAAATGTCTCTCAAGCAATGAGAGCATTCTTCCTTTCCGGACAGAAGCTTCGTTACGATGGCACGGGGCCTCATGGTGGCCGACAGTATCGCGCCGTATCCCCAGTCGAGGACAAAGCGATGAGCACGTTCGCCTCCATCGCCCGAACCGCCCCTGGCTCGTTCATCGACTTCCAGCTCAGCCCTACCGTTACAGCCTTGAGCCCTCTCGCAGCTGCGATCCCCTTTGCTTCCAAAGCATTTGATTTCAAAGGCGAAGCTGTTGTCGCTGCTGCTACCCTTAACACCGAGGGTTTCCTCGATGTTTTGTCCGCCGACTTTGGACGTGCCCTCCAGGACCTAACAGCAGTTTTCGCTGACATTCGACGGCTCGCCGTTTTGGGTGACCTCCCAGTTGTTTTGGAGAACCACAACACTCTACGAGTTCGGTTTCCTGGCCTTGACCTTGAAACTCTCGAACGACTTTGCGATGACATTGGCGTTCAACGAGGGGTCGTTCGTGAGGATCCTGAGTTCGACGTTGCGGTTGGGGCACCCATGGCCCTCACATACCCCTTTGCACCGGACGCACCGAAATGTCTAGCATATCCAGGTCGCTCCGTCAACGATTACGAGTTCCACGCGTACTCGTCTTTTGAGGATGATGACTTCGTTCGCGAGGCATTCATGGACGAGATGGCGGGTAATTCTTGGTTATCCGACCCAGAGGGTCACGGAACCATGACTCCTGATCTTAGTCTGGACGAGCACATTTCTGAGTTTGATGGTCTTGAAGGGATTTATCGGTTCATCGAGGAGTGCGACCGAGGAAAGGGCAGAGTTGGATAGGATATGTTTGAGAATGCCAAAGATTTCCAATGTGTTATAAGATGAAACTGTTAAGGATCCACACTCTTTTATAACCATGAACACTTAATACCAGCACATTTCTTCTAATCGGCGGTACTATAGCCAGCAATAAAACTTTCCTGAATTCTCGTCAAAATGATGTATCATTTCTGCATACTACGAGCGTGGTCCTACTATATAAGCTATGATGAGTCTGAAAACTTTGTTCTAGGCTCGATCCTCGTACCTGCGCATCACGATATCAATGGTTCCGTACCGCGCGGTGTTTCAACTTCAGTGCTTTCAAGCCGGAGTCTTGGTCACGCTATGCGAGGAAGCCTGCCCAGCCAACTCCGGTTTCGCATTCTGCGTGGTTGGCGGGGAGCTATGTTGTAATGTCTGAGTGTTAGTGGAAAGCTGTTGAAGTAGTATCCCAAATGATATAAGTCTGGCGCACAGCTGCTCGCATTCGGTAGAAGAGGTCGGCATATTCGGGTGTGTTCTTTCGGCGGCGGTGGAAGAGGAGTATGAACGGCGTTTCGGCAATGTGTGGGCTGCGGCGCCTAGGATGAACCCCCCAGCCCCCGCCCACTTTCCGGACCTCGGTTCCTACTGCCGGCGTCTACCTTAAAGCGAGGTCGCTACCAAGCTCGTATTCTCTTTTTGAGCCGGAGACCATCTTTGCTTTCTTTTCAAGATATCCGTTGAATTAGTTCGACCTCAACCATCTGAATCAATTGTTTTTGCGTCTCCTTGCTCGACAATCCTCATCCGTCATGTCCGGTCCTGGTGTTGGCTTTGAATATCCTGCCCAAGAGATATCTTGGGTGAGGCGCGATGTGCTGCTCTTCGCCAACACTATCGGTTGCACCGACGAAGAGCTTCACTTCCTCTACGTAAGCTTCCTAGGCCTTCTTGTTCCTTGCTCTTTACTAACGCGCTATTAGGAGCTTCATCCGAAATTCCAGGTCTTCCCCACCTATCCTACTGTCCTTCGTAAGTCCGACCTACACTCCTCGCCTCGGCCACGAGCCGTGCTAACGAGAGCGCAGTCTTCAAGGGCAATACCCAAGACGTGATCGATTTCTACGCCGCCCAGAAAGCCGTCAAGATCCCTGGCATCCCCGATTTCGACCCCTCCCGTGTTGTTGACGGTCAGCGCAAAATGGAGTTCCTTAAGCCCCTCCCTCCGACCTCGGCAGGCAAGAAATTCGAATTCCAAACAAAGGTCATTGGCGTCTACGACAAGGGCAAGCCCGGAACCGTGGTGGATACCGAGTCAGACTTGGTCGACGTGAGCAACGGCGAGGTGTACACACGCATCACCACCAGCTCCTTCTACGTCGCGCAGGGCGGATGGGGTGGACCCAAGGGACCTAAGACAGTCAATTATCCTCCGCCTGATGGGAAGAAGCCCGATTTGGTTCTGCCGCACCAGACGAACAAGCAATCAGCTCTATTATACCGCCTGAACGGTGACTACAATCCTCTACATGCTACGCCCGAGCCCGGCAAAAAGATGGGGTTCGGAGGGTCGATCATACACGGTCTTTACTCGTGGAACGCCTCTTGCCACGAGATTCTGAAGGCTCTAGCTGGCAGTGACCCAGCGAATATCAAGGAGTTCCAGGCTCGTTTCGCGAGTCCTGTTATCCCAGGCGACAAGCTCATCATCAATGTTTGGAAGACTGGGAAGAAGAACGAGGGTTGGGAAGAGATCAGATTTGTCGTCCAGGTTGAGGGTGGGAAGGTGTGCCTGAGCAACGGTCGCGCACTGGTCAAGTGCGTTGATGCTGCGAAGTCCAAGCTGTAAGGTTCGATATCACGGCGTTGATGATGATTTACGCATGCGTTGGTAATGGATGTTACTAAATTGGAACGCTCCGTTTCAACTCGATCTTCCATATTGAGCTGGTACTGAGCGAAAGCTGTTTAAATATGAACTTCAGATAATCTTGAATAAACACCAACACAATACTGCTATCAAGTTTTCCTCCAGCGATACACGAATAGAACTTTCCTTGATAATCGAAGTGTGGACCATTCCGTGATAAGGCGGCTACCCTACACCTCTAATTCTAGCTCGGCTGCCTGATATTTCTCACTCATCAGCCCAGATCCGAAGGCATGCAATAATCAACCCCTCTGTTTCCTTCATGAAACCCATTCCCTCATAGTATAGGTGTTCTGAAATGCCCCTGTCACATCACGTCGGGCAGCGCGTGTCGTATGATGGCGCGATCTGCACCATCAGATTCATCGGTGAAGTTGCCGGTGCATCTGGCGCCTGGCTTGGAGTGGAATGGGACGACCCAGCCCGTGGGAAGCACGACGGCTGTCACAAGGATGTGCGATACTTTTCCTGTAAACCATGTTCCCACAAGCCTTACAGCTTACCCATAACCTAACTTCTCACCAGGCACTTCTGAATCTCCGACCGCGGCATCTTTCGTGAGGCCAACGCGGCCAGCGGATCCACCACGGAGTTTCCTCACAGCCCTCAACGACAAGTATGCCTCGGACTTCCGATACAACAACGGACGGGGGTCAACTGTCGAGATTTTCATCTCTGGAAAAAGGGCCGAAGAGGTTGGGTTTGACAAGATTCGCCGCAAGCAGGCTCAGGTGAACGAGTTGACCATCGTGATTCTGGAGGATATGCAAGTCGCAAGCGCGCTGAGTGAGGGGGAGAAGGAGGGCATAATCCAAAAGACGTGCCCCAAGATTATACAACTGGATCTCAGCCGGAACTTGTTCGTAAGTTTGGGTCCAGTTGTGGACATTTGTCGCGAGCTCTCGGGCATACAAAGCTTGAGCGTTAAGTACGTATCCTCCCGTCACACAAGGCAAGTGTTTGCTAACACAAGCGCAGCGGGAACCGGTTTCAGTATGTTCTACAGGACCAGTCACTAATGGGAGCCGAGTGCGTTTTTCAGGGCGTGAAAGAACTGTCCTTGGACGAGACGATCTTGAGTTGGGAAGAGCTGTGCCATATCGCAGCCAGGTTTCCCTCACTCGGTGCTCTTGATGCCGGATCAAACCAACTTCGCGCACTGCCAGCTGTTAACTATCGAGACTTGGCCTCGACTCTGACATCGCTGAACCTCGAAGTCAACGAGTTCGTAACGTTAGAGGACCTCAGTGGTTTGACTGCTCTTACCAGTCTTCGCAGCCTTCACCTCAAAGGAAATAACATCACAGCAACGGCGCCGGAGAAAACCGGGGCACCAGTATTCCCATCATCAATACAGTACCTTGATGTGTCGTACAACAATATCCAATCCTGGTCATTTGTGGACCAACTACCCAAGCACTTCCCTGGCTTGACCGGATTGCGAATCAACCACAATCCTTTTTACGATGTCACAACACTCGGGGAAAAGGCTTCCTCATCGGAAGAGTCTCACATGTCGACCATCGCCCGTCTTGCGTCACTCAAGACACTCAACTTTAGTAACATTACGGCAGCGGATCGCACAAACGCGGAAATGTTTTACCTGTCCAGGATTGCCAAACAGCTTGCAGCGGTGCCGGAAGCTGCGGAGGCGAGTGTGCTTGATCTCCATCCCCGGTGGGTAGAGCTCTGCCAGATCTACGGCGAGCCAAGTGTGAACCGTCACCAACGAGTTAACCCAGCTTTCCTGGAAGCACGGTTGATCAACGTTGGATTTCATTGCGAGGGTGGCGAGCCCAAGACGGTAAAGATTCCCAAGTCGTTTGACATGTACAAAGTGAAGGGAATAGCAGGAAAGTTGTTCAGCCTTTCGCCCTTGAAACTGGCATTGGTGTGGGAAACTGGGGAATGGGACCCTGTCGCGGGCTTCGATGAACGTGAAGGAGACAGCAGTGACGAAGAGGAAGAGGGTGAGGAGCGCGAAAGACAAGAAGCAGAGAAGCCCGCTGCGGAAGATTCAACAAGCAAACCTGGGCGATGGGTTAAGAGGCAGGTCGAGCTGCGGGACAGCCCCAGACAGTTGGGCTACTGTGTCGACGGAACAGAAGTTCACATTCGGGTAGAAGCCAGGTGAGGCAATCAAAGCACGACTGTTTTCTTCCCGTAATTAACAGGGTGGCATTGCGATTCTTTGTTTGTCCTCACACAACCTAAGACGGGGAAATTGCTAGACAAACACTGTACTCCCTTGTCTGTATACGTGGAGGTAACACCAACCTGATATTAATATACCGGCATCCCCAGGAGAATTCAATCTTGTTACTCTCACTTGTTGTCTTCTGCTAAGTTTGCTGCCATGGGTCCTAAACCGTTGTTCTTCATAGTCCGTCCAGGACTTGAACAGTTCACTGAAGCTGGAGAGCTTGTCGCACATCCTGGAACCGCCGTCCCACTCATACCAGTGGACTTGCTTCCACCATGGGTACAGATCGAGGGCGTGCCGCGCCGCCTTGTTCCTGAACATACGGTGGGGATGATGAACCTGGGGTCGTTTCATATGGGGAGTGAATGCTACCAACTACGGTTCCTCCAGAACGAGGAAGATGAACAACAAAAGCAACGACAACAACATCGAAAGGTAGAGGATGATATGGATGTGACTACTGCCTGCGCCTCTGAGCTGGGCGATTTATCGCAACAGAAGTCTCGCGTTGAGGCCATCGGATCATCAAGCATAAAACCACGAGCTTCACCACGACCTCATCAAGGCCTTGCTTCCAGCCGTCATAACCCTCTCAACAACTCCTCTCCAGCGCCATACTCGCCACCGACCCCACCTCACCGAATCAACACCTCCAAAGTGAAGCCCACGCGAGCTCCTCCTAAGTTCTGCCGATACTGGTGCCATCACGGGACATGCAAATGGGGCATCGAATGCTGCTTCGAACACACCATGCCCACGACCCTTGAAGACCTCTGCAGCGTCGGTCTCCCGGACCAGCCGATATGGTGGCGCGCGGCAATGGCGGCGGGTATTTCGGACGCTGGACCTGCGGCTGGACCGAGTTGGAAGAAGAACGGAAAGCCCAGCAGGCGACAAAAGAGAACGCAGACGGAAGGCTCGCGCGTGACAGTGGATAAACCCGCGGTTGGACGGGAGGAAGGGGAGGACGCGGACGATGAGAGAGAAGCGGCGGCAAAGGTTGCATTCGAAGAGGATCTGATAGAGGTTTGATGGCGTCATGGATTCACGCATGAAGCCTCGTCGAACGCTGCATACCGATAAACGGCCACGCCCGTTATTCAACCTTGACGGTTGATTGATAATGGATGGATGGCTGGCGTCAGCCAACTCGCTCTTAACCATCTCCCAGGAATAACGCTGGATTTTCGGACCCCGGTTTGTGTGCGCAGGGAGCATCTGAGACCAATTGTATCATGTAGTCTAGGAATTAGAGAGGCCGAATCCTGATTATCTCCCCTTCTGCACTCGGGTTTCTGATTAAGCCTTTGTTGCCTGCGGAGGCCGTGTCGGGTTTACAGCCGCTTCACGCATAATTCCGACCGCGCCCATGCTCGTGGAGTTTACCAACGCCGAGCTGAGGATCATCGAAAGTTGTTGAGCCATCATGTAAATCGCGTTCGACATGACTTTAAAAAGTGGACAAATCCAGTCAATCCAATCCAACCTTCATCTCTCATCTGCAAACTTCATTGTGACCTCGAATCGTTTTCACCAGTCTCGCACCAAAACACCCATCCTCACTCAAGATGCCGCAAATTCTGGGAAACGATGTAGGACCTCTTGGCTACGGTCTAATGGGTACGAACCTCTTCGAAGTATCGTAGTTTTAACAGCCCCTAATAGTTGAAAGGCTTCACTTGGCGCCCTACTCCTTCTCCTCTGGACCAGGCTTTGGAAGCACTGCGCGCTGCGCTTGAGAATGGCATGACTGTCTGGAATGGCGGCGAGTTCTATGGAACTCCCGAGTACAACTCCATGACCTTGATGAAGCATTACTTCACCAAATATCCCGAGGACGCTGACAAGATCACCCTCGTCATCAAAGGCGGGCACAGTCTTGAGACGCACGCTCCCGACGGATCGCCGGAGGGTATCCGCAGGTCTCTCGATAACATCATCGCACAACTAGGCGGCGTCAAGAAGCTTGATTTATTTGCTTGCGCGAGGAAAGATCCCAACGTCCCCTTCGAGACCACCTTTGGCGTCATCCAGAAGGAGTACATTGACACAGGCAAGCTGGGTGGCATCTCGCTCTCGGAATGCCGAGCCGAGACCATTCACGAGGCTGCAAAACACGCCAACATCCACGCTGTTGAGGTTGAGCTAAGTATATTCAGCCCAGATATTCTCAGGAATGGAGTTGCCGCCGCGTGTGCGAAGCACGACATCCCTATCCTGGCCTATTCACCCATCGGTAGAGGCGTACGCCAAACCTCTCTATTCATTCGCTTGAAAGGTCACTGACAAGAAGCTCAGATGCTCGCCGGTAAATTCAAGGACGCCTCGCAAGTCAAAGATCTAGGTATCATTTCGACCTTTCCACGCTTCCAGAAGGAGGCCTTTGATCACAATATCAAGTTGGTTCACCAAGTGGAGGCTCTGGCTGAGAAGAAGGGTTGCACTCCTGCTCAGCTTGCCATTGGCTGGGTAAGCAGTCAGAGCAAGCGTCCAGGTCTGCCGACCATCATTCCCATTCCAGGAGCGACAACAGCGGCAAGAGTGGAGGAAAACTCAAACTCGTCAAACTCAGTGATGCGGAGATCAAGGAAATCGCAGACTTGATGGATAGCTTTAAGGTTTCCGGAACGCGTTATCCTGAAGGGTTCCCCACGGAGACCTAGAAAGGTCATTGTTGCGAGAATAAGCTACGCTTATGTCAATTTAAAATTCGTGTAGACCAGAGCACAAGAAACAGTGTATGTCGTGAAGATCAGCGTGTAGTTATCCACACAGAGCCAGAAAGGCGCTCAGAATTGCAGAATTCATAAAAATGAACCATCATACTTAAAAAAAAACGATACGTCGAAGCAAGGAAAGTAGTAAACGTACTCTGCTCTGTACAAATTTCTAAATTTGTGATGACTGTTGCTGCCTCACTCGAAGCCACCTGTTCTTTGAACCAATGGACTAATCTACAGATTGGTTGATTGATTTCAAGACCACTAAAGAGTCCTCGGAGGAGCGGTAGGCCATGACCTGTTGAGTTGATTTTTGAGGCAACATGAAAATGCGCAGAGAAATTCGACGAACTTTGAAAAACCTCCAGTTAGTGAAACTAGAGCCCACGTGACCCCTCGTCGAGCATGGGTCATCGCTCCCGTTTGTCTTGGAGCCTTGATGGGACCTCTCACTTGGATCGTTCAGAATCGTGGAATGAATCACTCATAATATTTGGGTATACATAATATCTGCCTCTTACAGCAAGTTAGAGAAAGGAGCTGAACGCTATGTATCGGATGCCCTTAATCCAATATCAGGGCATTAGACGATCATGGCACCGTTCAACCCAACGGCCTCCACACGGCTTACAAGCTTCTTCACATTCGTCCAATCTTCGTTCTTTAACCCTTCCTTACCACCGAGGCCACTAGCTACTTCAAAAACAGTCAAAGAGCCGTCGATCCCACCAGTTGCAAGGCGCTTTCCATCGTTTGGCTCCCAGGCCACTTTGTTCAAGCTCTTAGTGAGCATGGTTCTCCCGTCCTTCCGCGAGCTTGGCGATATGCGCGAAACAGGCTCTTCAGTCTCCACGGCAATATCCCAGAGCTCAAGCCAGCCCGCACCGTCTACAAGTGCAAAAACACTTGGTTTCACAGGAGACCATTTTGCATCGTAAACCACATCTTCACGGACAAAGTCGATGAGAGGAGCAACGTTACCATCTCCGGCTCCGATAGTCGAAGTCGCTGCTGGCGCTCGAACTTTCCACATCTTAACGCTCCAGTCTAGGGACGACGATATGACGAGATCACCAAGATCCACAGGTCCTCTGGCAGGATGAAAATCAACCGACATGACTGGCGCCGTGTGGCCCCTGTAGCTGATTTTCTTGTCGACACCAGCCTTGGCTCCTGCACGGTCATATCGGTGGCAAGGGAAAATGGTTCCTTCTTCACTGCCAACGAGAAAGAACGTAGGATCGGTCTGAGGGAAGGCCAAGCAGGTCGGGCTGACATCCTCTACTGCCACCTTGGCCTGTGTTGGGTTCTTTAATTCCAAAAGCTCTTGGGGTTGCGCGAAGACATCCATACTCCAGCCGCAGACGACACCATCTGTTGAACAGGATATGATGTTATTTGCGTTTTGCGTGCCCACTATGTCGACAGAGTAGATTGGGTGAGCGTGTCCGTAACCCGTCAAAGGCGTTTTCTGTACGGGGGCGGCTTTGGCTCTGGTATCCCATAACATGACTTGGCCGCCGTACGAGCCACCAATGATGAGATTGGGGTGGTAAGGAGAAAACTTGGCTGTTAAGACATCTGACTGTGCAGTAAAGACGTATTCTGGACGATCCTGCATGTGAAGATTCCACACCTGGACTAAGCCATCAGGTTCGTGGGGTGCAGTTGGGTTCTTGGTGTAAGATGCAAGGAGAAGCTCGTTGAATTTTGGCGAAAAGTCAATTCCACTGATCATCCGCTTCTTAGACCAACGCTCGTCGAAGAATTGCGCAATCTCTTTTACTCGGTGCTTTCCTCGGCCACCGGTATTCCCACTTTCCTCATCGTCTTCATCCACCTCCTGGCCTTGAAGCGCATAGTCTGTAAGAATATCGTACGTCTCTTGCTCAAGAGCTCGTTCGATAACCTTGGTTGATTTTTCGAGGAAGTCGAAAAACTCATCCGACTGCGCAACCGCTTCGAGCTCTTCGGTGGTAAGATTCCTTGACGGAAAAGTTCCCTTTGAGGCAGTACTTGAAGGGACTGCACCGTCCGTTAGAAACTCCTTGGTAGCTCTCAATTCCTCCTCCACCTCTTCTCTAATCTTTTGTCGCAGCTCTTCCTCCCGATCACGTTCTCTCCGGCTCAGCCTCTTGCTAGGCGAGGAGGTCAGTCCAGGTATATCGTCGGCTTCAGAGATTAGAGATTGTGCTCTTGTTCTACTAGGAGTGGTCCATTCGTCTGTCGTTTGTACACCTTTGCTGTAGGAGAAGACCTCCTTTACGGGTGACGGCGGACACTCGTAGACCGTGGTGAGGGGAACGATGCTGAGACTTATAGGCTGGGCGGAAACTGGTAAAGGCTGGATTCCCGCGGGAGAAGGGTAATCGGAGGTTTCGTTGCTGAGCTCACCGGCACTGAGAACGCTGTTCGGACGGCTTCCCCGTGGAGCAGGTGAGGCGGCCCCTCCAGTTACTGTCGATCCCGGTCGGCTATCGCCTACCAAACTGTTGATAAGTGACTCGATTTCACGACGATTATCTGCTCTTCCGGGGGTCGGCGATATCAACTGGCAAGGGGATGTTAGGGTCGGGCATTTCTCGATTTGGAGTTGAGGTTACTAACCTCGCCAGGAGTTCCTATACTCGAGCGACCAGCTTGGCTCGCCCGGAGCTCTCGCTGCCGTTTAAGCTCCGCGAGCTTTGCCTTCTTCGCAAGAATTTCATCTCGACGTTGCTGCATCGTGATCGTTCCGCAGTCCCATTGCGGGACTGGCTGATATTGGGGAAACTATTGACGAGAGAGCTAGTGAGAGCGCTTGACAAGAAAGACGAAGTTGAGACGCGAGAAATGGCGCTTGGAGAAGGGAAAGTGACGGGAGAGATCAGAGCCCGGGAGACCGTAAAAGCAGCAAAAGCGGCAGCGAAGTTGATATTCTTTGAGGGGTTGATTGTTGACGAACAATCGCTCATCCAATGAGACTCGACTTGGGGGAGTTTCCAGGCTAGTGTCCAGGCCCCCCTGCAGGGGGAGAGCATCCCAGCACGTACCTCGAATGCCAATGGAAGGCCGAGGAGGAGTGGGAGATTGGGAAACGGAGAAGCACGTGATCTTTCCAGCCGGATCACTGGCTCTAGCTCGCCCGAGCTCCCAGCCGCCCAGAGGCAGTTTATTGCGAACCTGGAAAAACTGCGACTTTTCCCGAGGACTTTTCAAAACTTCATCGCAAGCCGACGCCGTAATTCCCTCGAACCACCCCGACAGGGCCCATTGACAAGCCATTGTCAACCCGCGAATTTCCTCAGTACCGTTCCTTCGCTTCTCGACATTGTCGCGCGCTTTTGCGACCGTCTTCACAATGGTTTCCACCGGAGTCAACGTGGGTGGTGTCGTATCCGATTGGCCGTCTAGCTTGCATCGAAACTCTCGATTGCCAGACTTTGGCAGTATAGCGGCTGCAGATATGGAACAGGAAGCTAATTGGACGGCTTACAGGTTTTGCGGTGGTCCGCCCTTGGCTTGGGCATCTTCTACGGCTTCTCTCATCAGCGAACGATTACCTTCTCCCAAAAAGCCCAGCACGCCCAGCATGAGTACGACCAGAAGCAGAAGCTGATCGACCAGGCTAAAGCCGAGTATGCGAAGAAGAACAGCCCTCAAGTGGCATCAGCGGACGATGGTACGTTGCAATACCAGCCATTGACTCTGGGTCATCTCGATACACTTATCCTTGATCGATCTACTGCGTACCAAGCATTATGACTAATTGGCCACTCTCTAGTTGTCACTGATGTTAACCACCCCAACTTTGATCTGGAGAAGCTGCTGTTGAAGGTTTCTAAGGAGAACCCATAAATCAGGTCAGACGAATGGACGAACAGGGAGAGGGGAGGGAGAAGAGCGGGACAGAGATTACGGCGACGGCGAGCATATGGGCTAGCCGCGAGGAAACCAAGACCTTCCAAGGCATAATCCGAGATTGGAACCGGACTCGGTGTATGATTGACATCACACGTGGCGGTACTGCATAGAGGTTTCCTTAGGTCCCTGTTTCCAAAAGTGTACAGGTGTAAAATATACTCAATTAGACGACAAAGCACCAACCCAATTGCTCGTCTGGTATTGTCGGGCTGTGGTGGCCTCGCCCGCTTTCAAATACAGTATCAATGGCATGGTCTGAACTGGATTGAACTATCTTACGTAGCGTCAGTGTCATTGGCATTCAAGTCATTAGGATGAGGAATTCTGGGAGCGGCTTGTGCGATTAAGTTTTACTCTTCAAAACGGGTGAAATCAGAATTTGTAGGCTGGCGTAGTTTGCTAAAGTAAAGCATACAATTATAACATCCAGATCATCTCGAAGCACGCTTTAAAAGTTCAATCTCAAGGTAATAAATATATTCCGATACTAATAGGATGCCGCTGCGAGCACCATGATCAAGACCGGAAAAATGCCGGGCCAGGGCGGACCCCTCGCCGCGCGTTGGTGCCGGGCCAAAGGTACGTACCCACACCCCTTGCGCAGCGGCATAGGTAAGCTCCAAGCTGTCCTCTGTGGAGGTGATATCTGGGTTTCAGCAAGCTGCATCAACCTCGAGGGACTCCATCACCGACCTCCGTGGCAATCATGACGGTGAAATCACAAGACCCCCTTGCGGGGCTTAACACAAGCAGCACGAGGACGCTGCTCCGAGTTGTTGTCCTTCTCCTTATCGCCGGTGCTGCAATTGCAAGCCGTCTCTTCTCTGTCATTCGTAAGTGTTCATGATGTTGGGAGTCGTCTCGTTTACGGAGCACATTCCGCTATCAACTCCAAACTTGCGCGAATACTGACTCATCAATTACAGGTTTCGAAAGTATTATTCACGAATGTTAGTCGATATCTCACGAGCAGTGCACCTGGCCGATCGATACTAACTGAGCTGTAGTCGACCCGTGGTTTAACTTTCGAGCGACGAAATATCTTGTTGCTAATGGCTTTTATAAGTTCTGGGATTGGTTTGATGACCGGACATGGCATCCTCTTGGTCGGGTTACCGGAGGCACGCTCTATCCCGGTTTGATGGTGACCAGCGGCGCTATCTACCATATGCTTCAAGCTCTGGCGGTCCCTGTCGACATCCGAAATATTTGCGTTCTTCTGGCGCCTGCATTTTCGGGCCTAACGGCATTTGCGGCATACCTCCTTACGAACGAGATGACTACCTCACCTTCGGCCGGTCTTCTGGCTGCAGTCTTCATGGGGATTGCGCCCGGTTATATCTCCCGATCCGTCGCCGGTAGTTACGATAACGAGGCCATTGCCATCTTCCTGCTCGTCTTCACCTTCTACCTCTGGATCAAGGCTCTTAAGCTTGGTTCCATGCTTTGGGGCGCGCTATGCGCCCTGTTCTACGGCTACATGGTGGCCTCCTGGGGTGGCTATGCCTTCATTACATGCTTATTGCCCATGCACGCGTTCGTTCTCATCTGCATGGGACGATACAGCACTCGCCTTTACGTCAGTTACACAACTTGGTACGCGCTGGGAACGCTGGCCAGCATGCAAATCCCTTTTGTCGGTTTCTTGCCTGTCAAAACCAGCGAGCACATGCCGGCTCTTGGTAGGACATGATATTCTGATTGAGCTGTCTGTAGTTAACTAATCGATTTTTAGGCATTTTCGGATTCCTTCAGCTGGTCGGCTTCATCCAGTACGTACGATCTGCTATCTCCGGTAGACAGTTCCAGACATTCCTTGTGACGCTCGTAGTAGCCACGTTCGGCATTGGCCTTGGTGGCCTCGTTGCGTTGACTTCCCTGGGTTACATTGCTCCCTGGAGTGGCCGATTCTACTCTCTGTGGGATACGGGATATGCCAAAATTCATATCCCTATCATTGCGTCTGTTTCCGAGCATCAGCCTACAGCTTGGCCGTCTTTTTTCTTCGACTTGAACATGCTCATCTGGCTGTTCCCTGCCGGCGTTTATCTGTGCTTCCAAAACCTTAGGGATGAACATGTTTTCATCGTCGTCTACGCTCTTTTCGGTAGCTACTTTGCCGGTGTCATGGTTCGTTTGATGCTTACCCTGACACCCGTGGTCTGTGTTGCTGCAGCTATTGCGGCCTCGCAAATCCTCGACACCTACTTGGTCTTGGAGCAACCAGAGTCTGAGGAAGCGCAGACTGATGCTGCAGATGCTCCTAAGAAAGTTGTTAAGCAAGGTGGCTTGAGGGCTACGGAGAAGCCAAATGTCGGCATCTTCAACAATCTGTCCAAGGTCTTGGTTACTGGCGCCATGGTTATTTACCTTTTCATGTTTGTTACGCACTGTACTTGGGTCACCTCCAACGCCTACTCGTCGCCCTCGGTGGTCTTGGCGAGTCGCATGCCTGATGGTAGCCAACACATCATTGACGATTACAGAGAAGCTTATCAGTGGCTTCGACAGAACACCAAAGAGGATGCCAAGATTATGTCCTGGTGGGACTACGGCTACCAAATTGGCGGCATGGCCGACAGGCCTACCTTGGTTGACAACAACACGTGGAATAACACCCACATTGCAACTGTTGGCAAGGCCATGAGCTCTCGTGAAGAGGTTAGCTATCCGATCATGCGACAGCACGAAGTCGACTATGTCCTCGTCGTCTTTGGAGGTCTCCTCGGTTATTCTGGGGATGACATCAACAAGTTCCTTTGGATGGTCCGTATTGCTGAGGGCATCTGGCCTGACGAGGTCAAGGAGCGTGACTTTTTCACTCCTCGTGGCGAGTATAAGGTTGATGCGGATGCTTCAGAGACTATGAAGAACAGTTTGATGTAAGTTTTGCCAAAAGGGCTCTCATAATGGTATTTTCTAATCTTCTATAGGTATAAGATGTCTTACTACAATTATCAAGGCCTATTCCCTCCGGGTCAGGTCGCTGACCGAGTCCGTGGTGTTCGACTTCCGGATAAGGGACCCACCCTTAATACGCTTGAGGAGGCTTTCACAAGCGAGAACTGGATTATCCGTATTTATAAGGTTAAGGATCTTGATAACGTTGGCCGTGATCATGGTGCGGTTGCAGCCTTTGAGCAAGGTCAGAAGAAGAAGAAGGCACTGAAGAAAAGGGGTGCTCGGGTTCTCCGCGTCGACTAAATGAAATGGATATAGGCGAGGCAAGGGAAGGGATCAGAGTGGCCCATCTGATTTGCATGTAGAAAAAAGCGCATTTTACGTGTATACCACTGTATGATTTGAGCGGGACACACATACGGACTTACTTTCCCTCTGCGCCGAGATCATCCTTCCGGTCACTTTGTAATCTGATTAAGAGTGATCAAGGGCGGTGATAGTAACGCCAACGTAGATGATCGTTGTTTGTAAACGGGCAGCCTCCCATTGCTGCGAACAACTCGTCGGCTGTAATTGAGGGCACGCTCTTGGCGGGGATAGTGACGAACGAGAAAAGCCGTTTGGCTCTCGAAACCGTTGGAGCGTTGGAACGATTCTATTCCTGCGAGATTGTCTTTGGTCTACTCATTCAAGACTTTTCAGTCAGATTATGATTCTCCTCTTGGCAACAAAGTTGTCTTCTCTCATAGGGTTCCCTATGATCTGAAGTGGTGAGCCGAACGGCACATACCAAATACCCGCCCATGGACGCACAGAACCAGGAAATCTCATAGGGATCGACAAGATAGGAAGGACAGAGAGCCGATAGCAGCCCCAAGAAAGCCCATAGGCCACGCGGATCCTCAACCTGACCTGGAACTACCTCGGGTTGTTTGGTCGAAATACTCCAAGCCCCGGCATTCCAGCAACGCCTCAGGATAACACTCGTTCTATGGAAGCCACCGAACTTGGAATCAGGTACTTCACAGCACTTGATCATCTAGGAAGATATCTTGGACTATCCTATACAAGGATTCCGGATCATAAAATCGAGCTGGATACCTTGGGACAGGGAAATCACCCTTTTCTCTGGAGTAGCCACTGTAAGTTCCCCGAGACGTTGGCCCCTTTTCCACCACCAGCTGGCAACGGTCCTCCCCTTGGCCTGGCAACTATGAAAAACCGACAGTTCCAGCTCAGAGAGAATCATAGTTTTAGCGCACCAGGAAGTCACGAGACTTGAATCATTCGGTTTCGAATACATTCCCGTCGCGCCTCACTCTCGTCTCACCTCCTGCCATCCTTCCACCTCCTATTGTCCGCATCGCTCGTGCTTTTATCCTTTACCACCCCATTGTATGATATCGCTGGCTTAGCGCAATGGGCCGTGGTAAGAGAAATAGGGGCATTCGTCATCTAGGTCGTTTCGATATTGATCTCCTTGGCGCTGCTTTCGGTTTACCATCGCGCTTCAGTATCGCACGCGACGAGCAGCGAACTCCGAAGAGGATGGTTTTATATGCCTCTGCGAGTGAAGAAACAAGTGAGGATGGCGATACTGATTCTTCTTTCTCCTCGTTTGACGAGGAGGAAGACTTCTCAGAAGCCTCGGAAGCTTCTGCTTCACCTTCACCGAGACGAGAGCCTTCAGTATCAAAGCTACAGCGCGCAGAACACCACCGACCGCGATTATCCCCTCCGCCCTCTTCGGTAAAGAGGCCACATCGCTCTTCGGGCTCACATAAGTTCTTGGCAAGGCCTTCCCCAAGGTCTTCACCACGAGCCTCGAAGCGTTCCTCGCGTGTATCTTCACGGCGATCTGCTCCATCAAGGGCAGTACCGGTGTCTGTCGCTTCATTTGTACGACCTTCCGCTTCGTTTCCTCAGCATCTACCTGTTCAATTATGTTCTCAAACTGGTTCATTTCCCGCCACTCCGCCTGCGCTTTCTAATTCCACTGCTCAATCTACTCCGTTGCTTGTCCAGCCGCAACACTACTATCAACCACACTTTGCTTTTGCATCCATTCCTACCCCAGCTCAGATCCGTCGGTATTTGGCACCATCATTGGCTCCTCCAACAGTCGCAAATCCTCCAGGTGCACCTCAGCAATTCCGTGGAAGCGATCAAGCAGTCTTTAGTGATCGTGGGCCTCCAGGATGGGCCATGTCTTCAGGGCCATACGCCCAAGAGCTTCATCGCATCCAAAGAGAGATCGACTTGAAGATGGCCTATCTGGCCCATCAGCCTAATCATCTTCTCTTACGAAAGGAACTGAGAGGCCTGCAAGACCAACTGAATGCAACGCTCAATGCTGCCATAGCTGAGCAAGGACCGTGCGGAGAGGAAAAGGGGCTTGGTAAACCTTTTCATACGGTCACCCAACAGGGTATCAAAGAAGATCTTGGAGGTGATGCGGAAAAGAAAACTACGGACTACGAGAATCAAGGTGGCCAAAGGAGCAACTCGCCCCCTTTCCCTCCCCCTTTTACAGAACCTCTCCTCCAACAGTCAATACCAAAGGAACAACCAGAAAGTCCGAGACACATCTCTTGCCATCATCTCTGTTCGGGATGCGGCAGTGCCAGGTCCACACAATTTCATAAGAAGTATCCCTTCCTCCCGAAACAAAAGCCCGTTGTCAATTTCTGTGAGATCTGTCGTCGGAAGAAGATCCAGAGAGGTGTGGTCGGACGCTACCACTTCTGCTTCAACTGTGGCCAGGTTAGGTCCAAAGCTTTTCAACGCGAGCACCCCATCTTGCCTGGCGATCCCATCCTTCTAAACTACTGCGGGCCTTGTTTGAAAGAGATTCGAGTCGATGAAGGCATTGCAGATGCTTCCGTGGTTGAATTGGTGAGGTGATAGCCGAACTCTGCAAATGCTTGCTAACAGAGGATAGAATTCTGAAGAAAC
Source organism: Microcera coccophila (assembly GCA_024112705.1). Classification (NCBI taxonomy): domain Eukaryota; kingdom Fungi; phylum Ascomycota; class Sordariomycetes; order Hypocreales; family Nectriaceae; genus Microcera; species Microcera coccophila. Next base: position 19,534 of record JAMYIC010000120.1, read on the forward strand.
GTCGTATCAAGTTACGGGTGATAGCGTTCTTGACGACGACGGTTCTCTGACGGCGCGTCTGCATCGTAATGGCCCTCGCAACAGGGTACAGAGCTCTCTTCCTAACACGTTCACTCCATCCCCTTTAAGTTCCGAGGACAATTCTTCCGAGGAAGCCATCGAGCTACTCAAAGAGACCAACAGAACGAAGTGCCCTCGAAACCATGGTCTGAAGCCTTTGAACATCGATAATACATTGCGTACACCTAGCTTGGGTAACGCGACACCTTCTCTGTTCTTCCCTACTCGCGATTTAGGATCCGCTAGGCGTAGAGTTCAAAGAAATCTTCTTGCTCCCAGCGATCAAGCTGGCAATCTGAAGAAGCAAGAGGTGCCCCAGAATTATCGATCACCATATGTTGAAGACTCGGTATCAGCTTCACAATCTCGAAGGAGCAGCCCAACTTTCGTTGGCGACATCAATCCGTCCAAAAGAGGAAAAGCAAATGAAGTCTCGAACGAACAAACCTCGAGTTCTAACAGTCCGATTTACAAAGAATCATTCTACTACACAACCTCTTCAGGACACGTTAGAGACATCGACTCATACGCCACATCGCCTAGGGTTCGGGACCAATCTGTCGAATCTCAAATTTCTTTCGATTCAGCGGGGAGGTCGGGCACAGGTTCCAGTAGCCAAACTATTAGGTTCAAAACATCCGCGGATGCTAGAGCCTCAACTAGGTTGAACGATGATGGTCCTGCGAGTGCAAGACATGCATCCCATGCCTGGAGCTCTCCATTGGTTTCGAGCTTGGATAGATCTGGGTCGTCATCTTCATCTGATAATCGTCATTCGGAACAAGGGAGATATCATGAGTCCACGCCTTACTGCAGCACATCTACTACAGAGCATTTGGAACCTGGTCGACTCCGTTCGCGCCGGCTTGATGGTATGGGGCAAGATACCCCTTCTCTCGGATTCTCTCACGGTGCCTTTAGCAAGAGTTTTGGGGTTGACGACTACGACTGGGAGAAGCTGAAAACTCGACCTGAGTCACGTAGAGAAATTTCAGGGCTTAACAGCAGTTTTGGACTTTCATATGCCCACAGATTCCAGAATTCTATGGGGCGTTCCTCACAGGGACTCGGTGATGGACACCATGAGAATCTTGAGGATGCATCCAAGATCTCTTCATCTTTCAGAGCATCAGGAGGCATCTTTGGATCCTTCTACAAGGCGAAGGATGAACATGATTCGAAAGCGAACAGCAAGGCCAGTCCGATCAAATCCAAGCTTTCCAGCCTGAGTGGTCAAGATACTCAAGAGCCTGCCAGAGACCATTAGGAAGGCCTTGGCGCCAGCTACTTCAAACACCGCGATGGACTCAAGTCCTCCTCCAAGTTGTCAGCATCTTTACCAAGACCATCAGGCTTCAGCTCTGGATCAGCTTTCACTAATCCAGATTTCGACTACTTCATGGAAGACGAGTCCTGTTTCCAAAGCGAACTAAATCTTCGCCAGGGCGATAATCCATATTATGCCTCAAGAAAAGGAAGAAATCATCGGCATGGAATGCCGAGACACAAAACTGATCCTTGCTGGGAGGGTACGAAATCGTGGGGCTCTAGAAAATGGCCTCAGCCAGATGATATGATCCCCGAGCCCATTATTGAGGAGGCAAGCTCTATTTGCTCTTCTCACGAGACAGAAAATCCTACTATGATGCTAGGTATACCCTATCAAGGATGATTTCCCCCAACCCTCCGGTTCACTGACCCTTGTTAGAGTATAAAATTGTCGTTACTGATTCTTCTTCTGGAACAGAAGAAGAGGACGAGCCTGAGATTGAAGATCTGCTCTCCGACGGGGAGGAATCGCTTTGTGACGCACTAAACGTTAGATAATGTGGTATCGCGATGGGATGCTGCACTGTTCGAAGGCCTCATCGAAGTACTCAGCATTCTGTGTGGTTAGGAGAATTCGGTGTTGAATTCATAGGTGGACTTTCCAAACGGAAGGCTTGCCTTTTCATAGGGGACAGAATATCCCACTATTTGTGGAATCTTTACTTGTGGGAATAAATCAAGAAGCCTTGGTTGATGTGTCTTAAATTTCTCCTGGGGATATTGCTTTGATTATTGGCGAACCCCTTAGTTGAGAAGGGGGGAAGTGGGCCGTAGTGGACGGGAGAGCGGACACCATCAGAATATGCTCAAACACAGGCACTCAATCTCAACGCAGGCTGGGGGAACATGTCTCAAATCGAACGATTTCTTTTACGGTGTCTGGTGTTTCCCATCCTTCTACCCTCCTCCGTGTCTACAACTAACGAGCAGTGTGAGCTACGTACACCGCCACTAACTAACTCCTTGCGTCTCATAGCTGACAACAGCCACATAGAAATCCGTCATTACTCTTCACGCCAACACAAGACTCTCCAATGCATATAGCTTAGCTTGATGAGGCATCCTGTTTCCCATGCTTTGCTACCATGCTCCAACATTACTCCGTTCGAAATACCCAAACATCAGATTGCGAATGATATTGAAGAATAGCTTAGCGGGCTGAGAGCTCTTTTTGTTTTCCAGGGCCTACCCGAGGAAACTGGACAGTTTGCATTCGCGAAGTAGGCGGGGCACTGGCCGGCGATGCCCTGCGCGATCCCTGGACCTGTCTGGAAAGGAGATAATTGAGGGCTTCTTGTCTCTTGACTTCAAAGCTCTGCGACCTCCCCCTTTCCCTCCCAATAAATCGCGCCCGCTCTTGCTGGTCCGTCTTGGCCCTCTCCATTCTTCTCCTTCCCTCAATGGTCTCCCGAATCCTTTTTTCAGTTTTCTGACAGGCAGCATCCAGCTTTTGAGCGAGCGCTGGCGATGCCATCTTCAGCGTCCTGTCTTCTCCACGCGCTCTTGAGGAGCCGCCCCAAAAACACTTGAAGACAAGTACTGTTTGGTCTGGAGGTTCGGGGTTTCCCCAAATGAGTAATGAGTCACCGTTGTATAGCCGCGTCCAGTGGCGGGAAGGCCCTCCTGGATTTTTCACCTCCGAAGATGGGAGAACGTAGCCGTTGATGTGGATCCCCCAAGTTGCTTTAGTTGATATGTAGAAAGAGTATGAATCCGGATCCTCGGGAACATCTCTCGACCAGGGATGAGGTATCTTCGAAGGGTCTTTAGCAGGATCGTATCCATCATCATCTCTCCAGAGCAGAATCTTCATGGCGTATTTCGGAACCTGTCGCGTCGATGACGGGTGAAAAACGTTGGTGTTGTCAGGGCTTCGTCCAAAGGAAACCAATGAATCTGTGATAGAGAAGGATATCCCTTTGATAAAAGATTCGGTGTGGGACTCAACTATACCCACCATTCGATTTGACATCATGTCTTCCCTCACGGGGACTACGATACGCGTGTCCGGAGGAAGCGTATCGGGAATAGGGTCGTGCTGAAAAGGGGGAGCAGTAGAAGGAACTTCCATAGCGTCGTCAGCTATAAGATCCTCACGTCTCGAGGTCGATCGGAGACTGATGCGGCCTTCTCCGTTTTGTCCCCCCGTCCTAGAACTTGGAGGGAAATATTTCAAAGCCAAATCCCACAAAGGAGACTTTCCGAGGCCAAATTCTTCGCCTCTCTCGCGGGCAGCTGATGTGAACGCATCGTACTGAAGCTGTGTCATTTCGGGATAGTCAAGATGCCAGGTTCTTATGTCCTTCTCCCAATATGTCGCTTTTGTTACTGGATTATCGATTTGTCGGGACCCCAATCTCTTCACCTGCGGCATCCTGGCGAGGAGTTTGTATTCGTCGACGATATCATCTGTCACATTATCCATGTTACCCTCTGACTTGAGCCTTTTCATGGTGGGCTTTCCAGGTAGCGTGCTCTCGTCAAATTCGTCACTTGTGTCCGTTGGGTGTGGTTTTCGCTTGCTGGTATTAAATTCCATAGATGACACCGCATAGCCTGGGGATGTTAAATTCCGAACCACCGAGCCGTTACCACCCAGGCTCTGTGAGGCAACATTTTCTACCAAGCTCAGGAGCTGATCATCCGACTGGTTTTGAGCAATGGATGCAGTGGCCTGGCGATATATTCGACGCTTTTGACCCTGATGTGTTTTCGCGCCATCTGATTCATAAGCCTCATCCATGTCGGAGCCAAGTATTTCGGTCTCGGCTATGCTTGGGTGACCAGCTGGGAGGTTCAGGAAGTCCTCTGGAATAACTCCGGAGCTACCGATAGCAGATACACCAACTTCTCCAAACAGTCGGGGAGGCTGCGCACCAGGCCCGGCTGTGTAGTTTTCCTTCTCGGACTCTTCCCCCATGGAGTCGCTAACTCTGTCGAATTCTAACTGAGGTTGAAACTGAGACAAGTCGCCAACCATATCCTCGTCATCGGTAATCTCGTCATAAGACTGCGATGCCGCAATTGTTTCTTCAGTGTACCCCGACCAGGGATGACTGGCCAAGTCAGCCACAGTTGCTCGGCTCTCTGGTCGTCTTTGCAGCATTCGTCGGAGGAAGTCGATGGCTTGATCGGACACGCCGAGCCGCTGGAGAGGGGCCACATTCAGAGAAGTCGTCATAATCTTGTGTAACAGCTCGGAGGGGCTGATCCCGCTCTTGACAGGATAGGGGGCAGAGCATGTCAGCGTATAAAACAAGACTCCTCCCAGCGACCATATGTCAACGGCATGATTGTACCTTTGTCCTGGCATACGTCGAACCTTCTTCCCGCGGCTACGAACGCCATGTTCATCATACTCAGCAAATTCAGTATAAACCTCAGGCGCACAGTAAAGCAGCGTTCCACAGAACGTTCTTAAGAAGGTCTCCTCAGTATCGACCATCTTTGATAGGCCGAAATCCGTCAGTTTAACTTCGATGGGATCAAGGCAATTGATTAAGATGTTGTCAGGCTTGACATCGCGGTGCGTAATGTTGTTCGCATGAAGATAGCCCAAGGCACTCAAAAGCTGCTGCGATACAGTCCGAGTCTCCAGTTCAGTTAAACGCCCTTGTGTCGAAATGAACTTGCCGAGATCGCCGCCGGGAACGAATTCCATGATGATGATAAGTAGGCGGTCATCCCAGTCAAATTTCTCAATGTATTTCACAATATGCGGCTGCATGCTGTCTGTTAGCTAATGCAACACGGTTCTGGTTATGGCCGGGTTACGCACGTGGTCGATTCTCTGCATGATCCTCATCTCATTTTCCACCTTCTGGTCCAAGACACCGTTCTTGATGAATCTGCGTTTCTCAATTTCCTTGGCGGCATATGGCTTTCCATCATACTTGGACGTGACCTTGTGAACCACAGCAAATGCTCCCTTGCCAATTATCCCAGTCCTGTTGTACTTGCCAGAGCCTGTCCATTCCCGAGGTACACTTTGCTGAGTTTCTCTTCGTCTGGTGGGTGTCCGTGTACCTTGCCGTGCGACATCTTCGGTTTCTATGGCCCTGGGCATTGGCTGAACAGGAGCCCGGAATAGATCGACATGGCCTCCAGGACCGGGCGTGATGGTTTCGTTCTGCTTTTTAATGCCGTGACGTGCGAAGAAGTTGTCTACTTTGTTGGTGTATGCTTGATCGTACTGATCGTCTCGGAGAGGGATGCGGACACGGAAGGCCAGATCCTGGGCCTGATCATGGAGGTAGATTCTGATGATAGTTCCAGAGCTCAGAACCCATCTGGTGATCATCGGGTCGGCTCTATCCTTGTGTTGTGGATTTGAAGTCAGTAGCCGCCCATCAACCCAAGTTCCGTTGGTCGACTGATCTTCGACCATGACACTCCCATACTCGTTGACATATATCCGAAAGTGAATATTGCTAATCCGTCTCCGAGGGTCGTTCAAGAAGACAGCGTCACACCGGGTCAGGTTCCTCCCGAAAACAAAGCCCGCTGTTGGGTTCTTGAGCTGGGTTGATAAACGAAGTATGAGGGCATGATTGCCTTGGTTGACGGGATTTGCTTGGAACCGACCAGCGTAGTCTTCTTGAGCATAGTCCGGTTCAACCCCGTCAGCCTCATTCTTGCCGATGATGTGGGGAGAGTCCTCTTCAGCGAGGCGGAAGAGCTCCTCTCGCGCCGACTCGGAAAAAGGGTAAAGGACGCATATTATGTCGGAAATATCTTCATCTGAGAAGCCCGAGTTCTGCTTGCCTAATCGACGTGGATCGAGGACATTCTGGGTCGCTATCAGACACGGCGGTTAGCAGACTGGACATGGGAGGAGGCGAAGAAACTCCGTGGCCCGGCGCATACCTTGCGTAGCTTCGTCGCTGTCCATGGGGGGCCACCCAAGCAGCCTGGGCCGAGAGATAATTGCAGTTTGCCGACTTCAAGGTGATGGTTGAGAAGGGCGTTGGAGATGGAGACAGTGGCGGCTACCGCGGCGCAACGGTCGGAAGATTTGATATCAGCCCCCCTTGGGAGAGACGGCAAGCCTGCACGGGGACGTGAGAAGTTATGAACTACTTCAGCTGTATCTTGCAATTAGAAGTCGAGCAAAAGGTTGCGAAAGAAAAGGGAGAGGAGTAGAGTGGAAAGTAGAGATGAGATGAGAGGGAGAAGATGGCAGAAAAAGAAAATACAAGACATGAGACGTCACAATCTTCCCAGGCAGGTACCCTGCCTGAAGATCTGGCGGTCGTGGTTGATACTGAGGGAACTAAGGTACCTTATTGTAGTTTGGGCTTTCGTGCCGCGGTGGAGTGGGAATTCTAGTGGTCGAGTCGCTGTAGCGGGACTGGTGACGAGGTGATCCAGTGCGCCCTTAGCAGGGGTCTTGTGAATGCCTCAGCAACCGGACAGCCTGTCTTGGTAAACAATACATGAGTTGTTCGCAGGTGAATGACGGGACGCGCGTGCGAATGAAATACGGCCAGTCACGCAAATCACGAGAGAGCAACAACAAAAGCAATGAAGCCCGTTGGTCAGGCGCCACGGGGCTTGGAAGTGGTGAATTCACGAGAGGTAATCACACGGGACTTGGCCCTCGACCCTCGACCGAGTGTCTCTAAAATTCCGGGATACTGCAAAATCACTGGCGGGGATTCCTCAACTGAGCCCCGTCG